>PVIW01007435.1:0-72904 GCA_004026585.1 Noctilio leporinus
ATATAGCAGAAAGAAAGAAGGAACTTGTACCCTTTGCAACAACATGGATGGAACTGGAGAGTATTATGCTTAGTGAAATAAGCCAGTCAGTGAAGGACAAATATCATATGATCTCACCCATTATGGGACAATAATGAGCAAAACTAACAACAAGCAAAACAGAACCAAGTATATGAATACAAGGAATAGGCCTTCAGTGTTCAGGGGGAAAGGGGTTGGGGGGAGGGGGCAGGCAGAGGCAAGAAAGGGGAGCAGCTTAGATAAGAACCTAGTATAAAGGAACCATGGACATGGACAACAGGTGGGATTGACTTTGGGGGGAATGGGTGGGTTGGGGGGGACAGAGGGGAGCAAAAAGGGGATGGATGTAATACAACAACAATAAAATTTTAAAAAAAAAGAGGGAAGTTTATATCAAGAAATAAGGGAAATTCTAAGTAAAGAACCTAACATTACTTCTAATGAACTTTAAAAAAGGATTGTAAAAGCAACCCCAAGTTAGGAGTGGAAAGGAAATAATAAAAAATTATAGCAGAATTCCATTGTGTAAATGTACCAAAATTTTTTTATCCAATCATCCACTAATGGGCACTTGGGCTATTTCCAGCACTTGGCTATTATAAATAGTGCTGCTATGAACGTAGGGGTATATAGTTTCTCCTGAATTGGTGTTTCAGGGTTCTTCAGGTATATTCCTAGTAGTGGAATTGGTGGATCAAAAAGCATTTCCATTTTTAGTTTTTGAAGAAAACTCCATACTGTTTTCCATAGTGGCTGCACCAGCCTACATTCTCACCAAGAGTACACTAGGGTTCCCTTTTCCCCACATCCTTGCCAACACTTGTTGTTTGTTGATTTGTTGATGATTGCCATTCTGACAGGTATGAGGTGGTATCTCATTGTAGTTTTAATTTGCATCTATCTGATGGCTAGTGATGTTGAACACTCTTTCATATGCCTTTGGGCCCTTTGTATGTCTTCCTCAGTGAGTTGTCTGTTCAGGTCTTTTGCCCATTTTTTAATTGGGCTGTCTGTCTCCCTGGTGTTGAGTCTCATTAGTTCTTTAAATATTTTGGAGGTCAAACCCTTGTCTGAGGTATCATTGGCAAATATGTTTTCCCATACAGTTGGTTCCCTTTTAATTTTGCTGGTGTTTTCTTTAGCTGAACAGGAACTTTTCAATTTGATACAGTCCCATTTATTTATTTGTTCTTTTATTTCCTTTGCCCTTGGTGGAACTAGAAAGTATTATGCTTAGTGAAATAAGCCAGTCAGTGAAAGACAAATACCATATGATCTCTCCCATTACAGGACAATAATGAACAAAACAAACAATAAGCAAAACAGAACCAGAAATATGAATACAGTGAATAGACCTTCAGTGGTCAGGGGAAATGGGGGTGGGGAGAGGGGGGAGGAAGAGGCAAAGAAGGGGAGCAGTTTAGTTAAGAATCTACTATGGAAGAACCATGGACATGGACAACAAGTGGAATTGACGTTGTTGAGGAGTGGGTGGGTGGGGAAGGGGACAAAGGGGAGCAAAAAGGGGATGGGTATAATACAACAACAATAAAATTAAATTAAAAAAGAAAAGAAAAAAGTTATAGCAGAATAGAATGAAACAAAGAATAATTAAGACTATACAGAAAATTAATACAATGAAGAGCTGGTTCTTTGAAAAGATTAATAAAATTGACAAACACCTGGCTAGATTCACTAAGGAAAAAATAGAAAAGACTTGTATAGAAAAATCAGAAATGAAAGAGAAGTTACCTCATACATCGCATATAAAAAAGGATCATACTAGAATATATGAAAGACTATGTGTGTCTAAGTTCAATAACCTAGAAGAAATGGACAAGTTCCTAGAAAATATAACTTTCCTAGACTAAATTATGAAGAAATGGAAAATCTACATGGACCGATCAACAATGAAGAAATTGAAACAACCATAAAAACCTTCCAAAAAATAAACAAAAAAACAGCCAGGACAAGATGGCTTCACTTGCAAATTCTACCAAACATTCAAAGATCTGATATCTATTTTTTTCAAACTCTACCAAAAAATTGAAGATCAGGCAACACTTTTTAACATATTTTATAAGGCCAACATAATCCTGATACCAACACCTGGTAAAGATAACTCAATAATATAAAACTGCTAACCAATATCTCTGTTGAATACAAATGCATAAATCTTAAACAAAATGCTAGCAAGTAGAATACAACGATACACTAAAAAAAATAACATCACAATCAAGTGGGGTTCACTTCAGGGGCGTAAGAATGGTCAAAGTAAACAAATTTGATCAGAGTATGTTGATCTTAACAAAAGATGTGGAAAAAGCATCAGGTAAAATACAACATTCACTTATGATTAAAACATTTAATAAAATATGTGTAGAAGGAAAATACCTCAACATGATAAAGGCCACATATGACAAACCTTCAGCTGGTATCATACTCAGTGGTAAAAAACTGAAAGCTTTTTCTCTACAATCAGGAACAGGACAAGAATGCTCACTCACAATTCTTATTCAATATAGTTTGGAAGTCTGAGTGAAAACAACCCAGCAAAAGAAAAGACTAAATGCCATAAAAATTGTGAATGAAGAAGTAAAGGTGTCACTCATTGCAGATGACATGATTCTGTATACAGATAACCCTAAAGGATCAAAAAAGAAAACTGTTAGAAACAATAAACAAATATAATAAATATGCAGGATACAAAATCAATGCATAAAAATATGCTTTCCTATATACTAACAATGAAACTTCAGAAAAAGAAATTAAAAAAAATTCATTTTGCAACAAAAATAATAAATACCTAAGAATAAAGTTAACAAAGGATGTGAAAAACCTGTATACTGAAAACTACTGAGCATTATTAAAAGAGCTTGAAAAAAGATAAAACAATTTAGAAAGATATTTTGTGTTCATGGGTTTGGAGAATAAACTTAGTTAATATGGTCATATTACCCAAAGCAATATACAGATCTAATGCAACCCCAATCAAAATCCCAAAGTAACTTTTAAAGAAATAAAACAAAACCCATTATATTTACATGAAACCATGAAGATCTTGAATAGCCAAAGCAATCCTGAGGAAAAGTGATGAAGCTGGAGGTATCACATTACCTGACTTCAAGTTATACTATAGACCTATGATAATCAAAACAGCATGGAATTAGCAGTAAAACAGACACACAGACAACTGGAACAGAATAGAGAGCTCACAAGTAAAACCACATATATATATATGTGGAAAAATAATATTTGACAAAGGAGACAAAACCATACAATGGAGAAAAGTAATCCTCTTCAGTAAATGGTGCTGGGAAAATTGGAAAGCCACATGCAAAAGAATGAAACTAAATTGCAGTTTGTCCCTTTGTATGAAAATGAATACAGTTACCACATTACTGAGCACTCCCTCTTTGGGGTATCTACCTGAAAAACTTGAAAACACTTATCTGCAAAGATATATGCATAGCGAGTGGCCAAGATATGAAGACAACCAAAGTGTCCTTCAATAGAGAATTGGATAAAGAAGATGTAGTACATATAATATATACAATGGAATACTATTCAGCCATAAGAAAAGATAAAATACTGCCATTTGCAACAATATGGATGGACCTTGAGAATATTATGCTAAGTGAAATAAGTCAGTTAGAAAAAGCTGAGAACCATGTGATTTCAATTATATGTGGAATATAAAACTGAAACTCATAGACATAGACAACAGTATGGTGGGTACCAGAAGGAAGAGAGTGGAGGTGTTGGGGGTAAAGTGGGCCAAGTATATGATGACAGATGATGATTTGACTTTGGGTGGTAGGCACACAATGAAATACACATATCATGTATCATAGAAAGGTACACTTGAAACCTATATGATCCTATTCACCAATGCCACTCCAATAAATTTAATGAAAAAAATAAATATAAAAAAGAAATGTGGTAGATACTTTTTATGCAATTATGAGTATCACCACCTACTTTTTAAATAATAAATCTCAGAATAGGAATCATTCATGCTCCTACAAAATTGTATTTATTACTTTTTGCTTCTGCCTCACTTAAAAAATGATTTTAGACACATAACAGATTTAAAGTATATCAATGTTTTATGAGTGATTTTAATGTCTCAATATATATGAATAAAGACATTAAAATATTCTACAAAATCCAAGCTATTAAATTGTGAAATATTCTAAACTCAAATAGAAAAGAAGAGGCTGTTTTTATTGGCTTTATTTTCCAGAGCTCTACTTACAATTTTAAATCAAGACTAATATTGACTATTCATTCAGCCAACCTCCATTTTGTGCTTCATAATATCAGGATTGGTGTGAGGTTAAAAAATGCAAAGATGAGCAGTGCTCATCCCTTGAAAACTAAAAAGTGTACTGATAAATAAATAATAAATATTGACTGAAGGAATTAATTCAAATCTGAATACATTTTTTGATGTTATACTAGGGATGACAATGGAATAAATTTAAGTGCATTCATAATTTGAGAATTAGGCAGGTAAAAGAGACCTAATTTTTCTCAAACAAAAACATTTCAGGATTTTATTTTCAATGCTCTGTTGAAAACAAAACAAAACAAAAACCACAGCTGAAGTAGATTAACAAACCAAGTAAAGAAGATAAAGCACCATAGAATAATATTAAGAACATTTTAAAACCTATTTTTCAAAAAGTAGAAAAATAAAAAAGATAAAAGTAATTTAAACATCTGCTTTGACAATTTCTTTATTCATTATCTATTCCTTAACCTATTTCTTTCTTTTCCCTGAACACACTGAATGATTGGCTTCACTCAGATATGGTGGATAAAGTTAGCTCAAACAGTAACTTAAAAATGTATAAAGGGCAATGGAATATCACTGTATTCACAGGACCACATACACAATCAGTAAGTGCTTATTTTGTGCTCAAACACAGATACACACACACACACACACACACTCACACTCTGTGAGGAAAACTGTGTGATTATTCTGGAGGGCATTTACTATTATTCCCATTGACAAATGAAAAAGTTGATGTATATAGAGGTGTAGTAATAAGATAAAATGCAAAAATAGAAACTATGATTTAGACACTAACGTGATGCATTATCTCAAAGAGAGTTTTGAGACATCCTATATGCGGGTGGACTCAAATCCTTGATGAATCTTGAATCTGTCATAAACATGGAAGATTTTAAAAAATGAGTCATTGGAGATGGAGAGAAGATAATTTTTGAGGATAATTTCTTTGGACAGAGCTATGAGTCCCAAAGGGTCAGAGTAGGAAGTGCTTCCTCCTTGGAACTGAAAAAGGATCAGGGAGTGAGGAGAAGAGGAGGCTGGAGAGACAACTAAGGGCCAGTTCATGCTGATATTCCACTTCTTTTCTAAAGATAGTGGGGAGTTGTGAACTATGTTACACAGAAAGATGGCATATTTACAAACTCATTTTTGCCACTATATGCAGAACGCAGCCAAGACTGGTAGTAGGGAGACAGGCCAGTTGGAAAGTGAACCTGCTGGGAGCTGATGCCCCAAGCCAGGAGGGTGACAGCTGTGATGATGAACTCAATAAATATTTTGTAAATAGAATCACCAGAATGAGTTTATAGAGTGGAGGTGGAGATGAGAAAAAAAAAAAAGATAATTTTTTTATGGAGCAAATTTAATCTAGAAGAGTAGACAGTCATATTGAATCTTTTGGGTTGTATGAGTAGCAGAATTTTTAGGTTCAATTAATTACCAAAATCAACTCAGATAAAAATATTTAATGCCCATGTGTTATTAGGTAATTAAAGGAGGAATTTAAAAAATCTGTCCTGTCATTCCAAAGTATGCATACACAAGCTGGGCCCTGCCATTCACCACTTGTGGTGGTGCATAAATAAATGTCTTTGGAGGAAATGAACCTTTTTGTTTTTTTAATATTTATTTATTTTATTTATTTATTTCAATGTATGGTTGCTTTTCACCTGCCTCCAGCCACAGACCTGACTGGAGACCTGGTTTGCAACCTTGTTATGTGCCCTGGCTGGGGAATCTAACCTGCGACCTTTGCGTTCGCAGGCCGGCACCTTATCCACTTTTGTGCGGAAAATGAACCTTTTGATTGCTGGAATTGCCCATCAAACATGGCATCCTTAGCATTAGAGAAATTAGAAATGGCATTGTCATCCATATCTTTTACAAAAAAAAAAAAAAAAGTTGGGACCAAGACCAATCACTCATACACAGTTTATTGGTTGTCAAATTGGAACTAGAGCTCAGGGACCCAAACTCCTTCAAATATTTTTCCATTACCATCAACAAAATGATGGGGTTGAATTTGTTAAATGTCAAAGCTGAAAGGACTGTGGTATTGTTAAATCAATATTATGAATCCTGGAGGTCAAAATTACGGAAACAAGAAGAAAATATTCAGGTTCATGGGCTGGAGTAAGGCATGATTAGAGAGATAGGGATGCCTGTTAAGACCGTTGTACAATGAATTCTCAATGCTGGAATTCACCAATTGCAGCCAAATTGTTTACTGTGAAGATAACTAAGAATGTGTTACCCTGCTAATTTACCCCTATATGCTTTTCCTTTTTAAACTTTTTGCTATATTTAACAACACATATCAGACACTGGGCAAAGTACAGGTGATTTACAAGTGAAAATGACAGACAGCGCTTTTCTTATAGGTCTTGCCAATACAGAAAGAAAGCTAACAAACAAAAAGTCATTTCAAATATTGACAAAGGTTACAACGTTTATCACTAAACTGTATGAGAAGATAATGGAGTTACAATATACGTAGGATTATCAGGGATAACTTCTCTGAGGAAATGACATATCCATTGAAAGCAATGCCTGGGTCAGGTGGTTTAGTTAGTTGAAGCATCATATACACCAAAAGGTTGCAGGTTCAATTCCTGGTCCAGGTGCATAGGCAACAACAAATGAAAGGCACCTGTAGTCCACGGGACTTTGTGTGATGTAGAAAATTGTGTCCCACCCTCAAGTTATTACTGGACAATTGCTGTAAATAAATATACAACTACCTGAAGAAAAATGTGAGCTAAGTTCCTGATAATTTCAATTCATTCCCTGTACACTCCTATGGTACAGCTTGATAAAGGCTGTGAAGTGGGAAAGAGGTCTGTATATTCCTGGAAGTAAATGATGCCTCATGATCTTGGAGTCAATTCAACATGACAGAGAAACAAACAGGAATAATAGTCATGCAAGATTCCTCCTCCCCTTGCCCTCAAGAAGTCAAAACTGAGAATATATTTCTGCAGTTCCTTTTAAATTACCCACATAATTGCATGATGGCTGCTTTATTTTCATATATAACTTACTTACACAACTTATATCAGAAGCAAGAAATAGCAAATGGAAAAAATTCTTTACTATTTCTTTTCCCTCTTACCTCCCTGACTCCTGCCTTCCACTCTCCTCCCATCCTCCTCCTCTTCTCCCTTACCCTCCTTGTTCAATTCAGGGACAAGATGTCCCAGGTACCCTCCAGGATACCACATTTTATGTTTATTGGTCAGGACTGGCAACCTTTATAAACCCCAGACAGGGATCACCCCTTCCGATATCAAGGTATACCCACCTAAATCTAATACCTCCAAGACTTATCATTACTTTTATGAAGGAGATAAGCAGAATAGTGGCTATAAAAATTCTGTCCTGGCTGATGTGGCTCAGTGGATTGAGTGCTGGCCTGCACCAGCCTGATTGATTCCTAGTCAGGGAACATGCTGAGTTGTGGGCCAGGTTCTTGGTTGGGGGTGTGTGAGAGGCAACCAATCAATGTTTCCCTCATACATCAATGCTTCTCTCCCACCTTTCCCCTCTCTCTAAAAGTAAATAAATAAATCTCAAAAACAATTGGAGCAATCAGAACCTCCAAGAGGTAGTCATTCCTAAGGCAAGTGATACAGTATTATGTGTTTTAATGAGATAAGAGAGCACTAGATGGTGATTATTTGAAAGGCAAAAAGAAGTGGTAGCAATGGAGATACTTTATGAGGCATTTTCAGAAGTTCAGGTGAGAAATTAAGGTGACCTATACTAAGATGTAATAGAAATTAAGAAATGAGGTGCTACAACTCTGTTCTTTTTACATCTCTGTCTTTGAACTAGAAATGGATAGTCAGTCAAACTCTGTTATCAGGGAAAAGAGGGATGACTTATTTTCACTTTATTTTCCTTTTATTTTATGCAATGAGATACTGTAAAAGCAAATCAAATGGAATCAAATAAGACAGATGCTTTTCCTTTGCATCAGAGACAGCTTTTACGTTTCTCAGGAAAGTTCCCCAAGTCTTTGATTCAACTGAAGGCCATGACTTACCATCAAGTGTTAAGACTTCTTTGCCTCGACTTCTTTTCTTAATTGCTCTTCCTGTGTTGGGTGCCTTCATAGAGCCTTTCGAAGACTTCTCACTCAGTTTCTAGCGGGAAGGAGTTGAAATACCAGCTGCATCTGCTGTGACAGAATGTGTGAGAGGGCCATTTCCTCAGGGAGCACACTGTTATTACTTTCTCATTGACTTTACACGGATAGGAGAAACTTCTGTGTAAAAATGGCAGCATGCTGTAAATCTCTGCTCCCTGTGTGTTTTAAATATCCATGTCAAATGTGCTGAATTTATTGACAAAACTCTCACTGTTCTTCCTGACGGCAGTACAGAAACTTGAGAGCTCCAGATGGACAAGCTGTGTTTCGTTCTGCCTTACACATCAGCAACAGAATTGCCTTTTAGTTCACCTTCATAATCTTTATAGTTGATGGTGAAAAAGTGTTGGTTTTAGCTACTATGAGGAAGCCTGAAGCATTAGCAAACATAAGCATTTTATTTAATGCTATTTACTTGGAGGAGTGAAATAGCTGCGTGGTTATGTAATTTTTCAGGGTTACTTTTTTACTATCTGTGAAAATGGAAAGTTTTGTGTGTCTTTTAGAAGATATAGAAACTCTTCAGAACTTCAAAGCTAGATAATACTTCTAGAAAGAATTCAGGCTGGTCCTCCTGTCAAGTTGAACTCCAGAAAAACTATTTTGGACTAATGCAATTTTGCTTAGTCTTGTCATTAAGATGATAAAATATCTTTCCTCAATTTTTATTACCTACAGAGAATGTTTTCTAAGCCATGGCCAAGATTTACAAACAGTATTTTAAGTGAACAATTTAATATGTTTTGTAAAATGCATGTGCTAACATAAATCCAACTTTTCAGTCAAAGAATAAATATTTTCATCACTCCAGTAAGTTCCCAAATGCTTGCTTCCACCACTAGCCCATTTCCATATGCAGAGGCAACCACAGTTGTGTTTTCTATCAGTTTAAATTAGTTTTTGGGGTATTTATTTTGCCTGTTTTGGAACATCATATGATTCATATATATTAGTTCATGTTTTTCTTTCACTCAACTTATTTTTGGTGCTTTACGTTTTACATTTTTTTGTCCTAATTTTCTCCCTCTGACCTCCTCCACCCAGTTTCCCATTCCCTCCAGCACTCCCCTTGTTTAGTTCATGTCCATGGGTCATGAATGTAAGTTCTTTGGCTACTCCATTTCCTTTTCTGTTCTTAACATCCCTCTGCCTATTTTGTACCTACCAATTTGTACTTAATCCTTGTACCTTTCCCCCCACTCTCTCCCTTCCCCTTCCTTGCTGATAACCCTCTGAATGATCTCCATATACAATTCTGTTCCTGTTCTGCTTGTTTGCTCAGTTTGTTCTTTATATTCAGTGGTTGATAGTTGTGCATTTGTTGCCATTTTAATGTTCATAGTTTTAACCTTCTTTTTCTAATATAGTTCCTTTTAACATTTCATATAATAATGGCTTGGTGCTGATGAGCTCCTTTAGCTTTACCTTATCTGGGAATCACTTTATCTGGCCTTTCAGTCTGAATGATAGCTTTGCTAGATAGAGTAATCTTGGTTGTAGGTCCTTGCTTTTTCATCACTTTAAATACTTCTTTCCAGTCCCTTCTTGCCTTCAAAGTTTCTTTTGAAAAGTCAGCTAATAGTTGTATTGGAACCCCTTAGTAGATAACTCTCTTCCTTTCTCTTGATGCTTTTAAGATTCTCTCTTTATCTTTAACCTTTGAAATTTTAATTGTGATGCTTCTTGGTGTGGTCCTCTTTGGGTCTAGCTTGTTTGGGACTCTCTGTGCCCCCTGGACTTGTATGTTTACTTGTTTCACCAAATTTGGGGAGTTTTCCTTCATTATTTTTTCACATTAAGTTTCCAATTTCTTGCTCTTCCCCTTCTCCTTTTGGCACCCTATGATTTGGATGGTGGCATGTTTAAAGTTGTCCCAAATGTTTCTAGGCCTCTTCTTATTTTTTCAATTCTTGTTTTTTTCATTCTGTACTGGTTGACTGTTTATTTTTTTCTTATGTTCTAAGTCACTGATTTGAACCCCAGTTTCTTTCACTTCACTTTTAGTGTCATGCGAATTTTCCTTTGTTTCACTTTGCCTAGCCTTCACTTCCTCCCTTGTGCATTTGCTGTACTTAAGCATATCTGTCAAGTCTGTGAGCATCCTTATCACCAGTGTCTTAAACTCTGCATCCGTTAGGTTGGTTTTCTTGTTGTGCCTTAGTTCTCCCACTGGAACCTTAATCTATTTCCTATTTTGGGTCATACTTCTCCATCTCCTCAACTTGACAGGCTCTTGTGTTTGCCTCTGTGCCTTGGGTAGAGCTGTTGCACCTGTTATGTTGTAAGGGGTGGAGTCTTAGGTATTTGTTAGTCCTGGGTGACCTGTTTCACCACATTATGGAGCTTTATGTTGAGGAGGGATCTTAGAGGGAACAATACTGCTTGCTCAGCACTTGCCCCCTTTTCCAAGCACCTCTCTCACTTTCTGCATGGGACTGGCGCCTCTCGAGTCATGGCCCTGGTCATGGTTCCCAGAGTGGGTGGGTCTGCAGATGTTCCGGGACTGTGATGGCCTCAAAATAAACGGGTTCCACTGAGAGACCAGCAGTTTGTTCTGTCACTCCAACCTCTACTGGTTTTCATAGTCTGATTCGATGTGGCTTTATTTTTCTCCCGGTGCTGGAGCTGCTGTTGTGGGGAGTGCTCCCCAGGTGTCCCTACTTTTAAAAAAACGTGTGACTGCACTTTCTACAGCAGGTCACAAACATCGTCCCGCCATAGCTTCCTCCCTGCCAAATGCTGCTACCAAACCGAGTCCTCTCTCTGTCCCAGCTCTGCCCTTCCTACTTGTCTGAATGAGTATGTTTTATTTATATCTTTGCTTGTTGGACTTCCATGTAGCTTGATTTCTGGAACTTATGCTTGTCTCTAGTTTTTAAGGTAGTTGTATTCCTTCTTAGTTGTGGAGGGAGATTCAGTGTGTCTGCCTACACCTCCATCTTGGCTGGAAGTCCCAGGCTCTGACAGTCTTATGGGAACTCCTTTGTGGGTAACTCTCTGTTTTTCTCTTTCTGCTTTTAAGATTCTCTCTTTATCTTTAACCTTTGGCATTTTAATCATGATGTGTCTTGGTGTGGTAATCTTTGGGTTCAACTTGTTTGGGAATCACTGTGCTTCCTGGACATGTATATGTATTTCCTTCACCAAATTAAGGATATTTTCATGCATTTTTTTCAGATAAGAGCTCAATTTCTTGCTCTTCCTCTTCTCATTTTGGCTCCTGTATGATTCCAATATTGGTATATTTGGAGACATCCCAGAGGTTCCTTATCCTAGCCTCATTTAAAAATTTTTTCTAGGCCTAGCTGATAGAACAGTGGATAAGGTGCCAGCTTGCCAACCCAAAGGTCACTGGTTCAATTCCCCAGCAGGGCACATAACAAGGTTGCAAGCCAGGTCTCCAGCCAGGTCTGTGCCTGGAGGCAGGTGAAAGGCAACCATACATTGATGTTTCTTTCTCTCTCTGCCTTTCTCCCTTCCTCTCTCTCTGAAAATTATAAATAAAATCTTAAAAATTTTTTTTTTCTTCTTGCTGTTCTGATTGAATTATTTATTTCTTCCTTATGTCCCAAATAATTGATTTTATTCTTGGTTTAATTCCCTCCTTGTAGATTTTTCTTTATTTCACTTATTGCAATTTTCATTTCTGCCTGGGTCTTTTTTAGGCTATTGCAGTTCCCAATGATATTTTGAGTATTAGGTAACCAGTGTTTTAAACTGTGCATCTGATAAGTTGCTTATCTCCACTTTACTTAGTTCTTTTTCTGGGGTTTTGTCCTGTTCTTTTATTCTGGCCTTATTTCTTTGTTTTCTCAATTTGGCAGCCACCCTATGTTTGTTTCTGTGTATAGGTAGAGCTGTTTGACTCCCAGTCTTAATAGCAGACACCTGTAAATTCTATGGGGTGGAGAGTTAGTTAATTACCAGAGAGGAGCAACCTGTTTCACCACTTTGTAGCTCTGTTGGGAAGGGTTTAGAGAGGGGACCATGCCTGGCCTGGCCTTTGGGAATTGCCTGGGAGGAAGTTATCTCCCAGTACTTGCCCCTATGCCTGTCACTTCACTTTTGTCCCTCCTCCCTGGATGACACTTATGCCCTTCCAGCTGTTGCCCTGGTGCTGAATTGCAGAGAGGGTGAGTCTGCATGAGTCCTAAGTTCATTCTGGGCCCTTTAAGAGTCTCTTGAGGATCCTACAGCTTCTTTAGCCACCCCAATCCCTACTGGCTTTTATAGCTAGGAGTTATAGGGACTTACCTTCCTGGTGCTGGAACCCTGGGCTGGGGTGGTCTGGTCTGGTCTGAGGCTGGGATTGCTCACACCCAAGGTATCCCTCCTGATTTTTATTCACCACACATGAATGTGGGACCACCCATTACAGCCTTTCAGCACCTCTCAGCACATCCGTATTTCTGCCCCTCCTACCCATTTGGATGAATGTGGCTTCTTTAAATTCTTGGTTATCTGACATCATTGCAGCTTGGATTCCTGATGAATCTGGGTGATATTTGTTTTGTAGTCTAGTTGTAATTTTTGGTGTAGTTGTGTGTGAAGCTGAAGTGAGTTTACCTATGCCTCCACCTTGACTGGAAGTCCAGCTCAGTAACATTAAAAATTTTTTTAATTGTATTTTTTCACTACCAGTTAGCCCCTTATACCTTCCTCCCTCTCATCACAATACTGTTGTCCATGCCCATGAGTCCACTTCACTTATTTCTTAATCCCTTCACCCCTTAACCACCCTCCCTTCAGAGCTGTCAGCCTGCTCTCTATCTATGAGTCGATCTCTGTTTTGCTTGGTAGTTCATTAGATTCCACATATGAGTGAGATTGTATGGTATTTGTCTTTCTTTGACTGCCTTATTTCACTTAGCGTAATGTTCTCCAGGTCTATCTATTCTGAAACAAAGAGTAAAATTTTCTTTTTTACAGCCAAGTATTCAATTGTGTAAATGTCCTGTAGCTGTTCTATTCATTCAACTACTGATGAACACTTGGGCTGCTTCCATATCCTGGTGATTATAAATAATGTTGTAATGAACATAGGGGTGCTTGAATTCTTTTGAAATAATGCTTCAGGTTTCTTTGGATAAATTCCAAGAAGTGGAATTGCTAGGTCAAAAGGCAGATCCAATTTTAATTTTTTGAGGTATCTCCATATTACTTTCCACAGTGGCTGCTCCAATCTGTATTCTCACCAACAGTGCAAAAGGGTTCCCCTTTCTCCATATTCTTGTCAGCACTTGTTGTTTGCTGTTTTATGGATGACAGCTATTCTGACTGGTGTGAGGTGATATCTTTGTGGTTTTAATTTTCATTTTTCTGATGGTTAGTAACATTGACCATCTTTTCAACATAGGATTTTTGAGTCATGCAGTTATTGTTTCAGTACTTTACTCATTTTTATGGCCTGAGTAGTAATCCATTGTATAAATAGAATTCAATTTGTTTGCTAATTTTCTGGGTGAACATTTGTTTTGTTTATCTATTTTTACTATTAGAAATAAAGCTGTGAGATTTTTGTATTGATCTTTTGGAGGGTATATTTACATGTCCTTGGATAGATACTCAAGAATGAATGAAATTACTGGGTCATGAGATAGATATACCATCAATTTATAAGAAACTAGCAAATTATTTCTAAAGTGGTTTAACATATACAATTCCATCTGAAGGTCTGGAGATTTTCTGTTGCTATGCATGAGCACCAACATTGGGTGGTGGTGTCAGTATTTTTAATTTCACTAATCTAATTTGTATAAATTGGTATCTAGTTATAAGTTTAATTTTTATTTCTCTGAGGAATAATTGATTAATTTTTATGTGCTTAGTAACTATTGGTATATCTTATTTTGTAAAGAATTTATTTTTATCTTTTATAAAAGTTTATATTTTGAAAGAAATGTTTACATATTCTGAATACAAGGCCTTTGTCAGATACATAACAAGGTCTGTCTGGAGTGTCCAGTCATTGTTAATATAATGAAAATGGTTTGCATGACATTGACGTAACCTGGATTCCAAGAAGAGTGGAGTGGAATGCACATACATGAACAATGATGACTTCACTGAACTAGTCAGCGGAGGCAGTAGATGCCATTGAGTGAGCATGTGTACTGTGTGGCCGTCATTCAAAATGACTGAGAAATTAGAGCAACAAGTCTACATCAAATTTTGCGTTGAGCTTGAACATTCATCTGAGGAACTATTTGGATGATTCAGAAGGCTGCAGGTATGGGCAACAGGGGACTGGCAGCTTCATCAGGACAATGTGCCCACTCATGCATCATGTCTCATGCAGTTTTTTGCAAAACATCAAATTATCAGGCCACTCAGTCCCACCTCCAGCTCAGATTTGGCACTCTTTGACTTCTGGGTTTTCCTAAAACTAAAATCATCTTTGAAAGGGAAGATATTTTAGACCATTGATGAGATTCAGGAAAATATGATGGGCATTTGATGGTAAGTGGGAGAACTATGTGAGGTCCCAAGGTGCCTACTTTGAAGGGGACTGAGGTGTCATAATCCTATTTACAACATTTTTTATATCTTGTAATCTTGTATCTTCACTAAATGTTTCTATTTTTCGTGTTATGTGGCTGGACACCTTCTAGATAGACTTTGTATGCATTGAATATATTTTCTCTGAGCTTGAGGTTTGTTTTTAATTTTCTTAATGTGTTTTTGGTTAATATAAGTTTTAAATTTTAAGTCTAATTTATAAAATGTTTTCTTCTATGTTTTGTCATCCCAGGGAAGCTTACTAGATCTGTTTCTACCTTTGTTTATTTATAAAAATTCCAAGTTATGTATAAGTCACTTAACCAGAAACCTTCTTTTATTAGCCAAAATATTTTATGAAACTTCACTAATTGTAGTAAAAAGACAATAAGCTTATTTTTTAGCATCATAAATTCATACACAGAGGCACAGTCAACTACAAATAGCAGTGCGGTACAAAACATAATCCAAACATTAGTTTCCTTTCAAATTTAAAATAACTGAAGAGAAATTTCTACCTACCAAAGAGAAAAGAGAACCAAAATCTGAAAGCAGAGTAGTAGAAATGCAAATTGATGCTGTGAAACCTGAGTAAAAGGTTAGGGATAAGTTATGTAGTGAACAGAGATGCTGGCTTCAACAGCTAGTAGGCCATTGAAACCACTGAAGGTGTAGGTGACATGGCCCAGGGACCAAGCAAGGTTATGAGCTTAAACCAAACTTTGTACAAATTGGAAAATGCTCTGTGATTTGGGGACTAAAAGATTCTATCTTTCTGAAGCTTGTTCCTATTGGGGAGCCTGATTGGAAGAATATCTTCCCAAAACTAAAAACAGTGAAAGAATCAAAAGCTTGAAAAATACAAAAGCGTATTGAAATATAAGCTATGAAATTAACAAAAACCAGCTCTCTGCTTATAAAGCTCCTGGACAGTTTGCAAAAGCAAATGCAGAATTTCTCCATTAAGGTCACCCTCCCAATCAGAGCAAACAGTACTTCCCACCCCCAATAAAAACAACAGCAGCAAAAATAAAAGGAAACACAAAGTCTTCTTGTAGGCGATCTCAGACCAAAACTTTATAAGGTACATTGGGAAATATTCCACAGGAGAAAGAGTAAGCAGTCATACTAAACAGGAATTAATTTTTTCTCAAAGCTAATAGCTTGAAAAAAATGTAAAAACATAAGTAGAGTCTTGTCTGGTATGGCTTAATTCTTTAGAGCATCATCCTGTAACTGAAAGTCACCAATTTGATTCCCAGTCAGGGCTTGATCTCTGGCTGGAGAGCATGCAGGAGACAGCCAGTCATTGTTTCCTGCTCACATTGATGTTTCTCTCTGTCCCCTTCTCTCTCTTAAATAAAAATAAAATAAACATTTTATAAAAAAGGGTGAGTATAAATTGTGTGTTTAAATGATAAAATATATAAGAACATATAACCCACACAGAGTAAGCATGATGAAATAATAGAACAACTCTATAAACAAAGAACCAGCAAAACTGTAAAATTCAGAAATGTCATATGCAGTTTAAGTAGATTACAAGATTACTCTGAGAGCTGTTAGTGAGCTAATAGACAGATTGAGTAAATCCTTAGGAAGATAGCAAAAAGGTGATTAAGGGATAGAAAATATAAGGAAGAGATTAAGCAACAATAGGTAGAATACTACATTTCAACATGTCTTAGGCTTTCCAGAAGAGCATGGAAAATGGAGAGAGCCAATACTCAGGATATCTGAGAATTTTCATTGATTATTAAAAACCAGGAGTCCCAGGATAAAGAAGCCCTGTACCATCAGAAATTTGAAAAAACACCAAACACAACAGAAAATTATAAGGGCCAAAAGAAAGAACAGATGACCTACCTATAAAAACAACCTTAGGTTGAATGCAAATGTATAGGAGAACAAAAATTATCATGAGAACACAAAGGAATAGTTTATTTAAAAGACAGAGAGGAAGCCCTGGCTGGTGGCTCAGTGGACAGGCGCTGGCCTTTGAACCCGAAAGTCGCTGGTTCGATTCCCTAGTCAGAGCACATAACCAGGTTGGCAAGCCAGGTCTCCAGCCAGGTCCATAGCTAGAGGCAGGTGAAAGGCAACCATGTATTGATGTTTCTTTTCCTTTCTTCCTCCCTCCCTGCCATTCTCTCTAAAAATAATGAATAAAATATTTTAAATAAATAAATATATAAGTGGAATAAAATACAGAGATAAAATAGCTGTTAATATGAAAGTGTTTACCTTGCAAAGCTGTTGTGTAAGAGAAAAATGAAATAAAGATATACCAAATAAACACTAAGCCAATTCACAGCATATTGAATTTCAGTGAAATAAGTATGATGAAATAGTATATATATACACTATATGTGTATATAGTGTATACATATGTACGCGCACACGCGTGCCCACACACACATACTTTCACAACAAGGAAAACAAGTAGAGAAGACAGGACCTTGGCAATGATGTTGGTTAACTCCAAGTCAGTTATGCCTGTTGCATTTTCAGTACAACTCACTTAAGAATAAACATACTAAATATATTTTCCCAATCAACAGAGGAGAATAAAGAAAATTAGCTTGCAAGAAAAAGAAAACTCATAGAAAAGAAGGTTATATGAATATAGATCCAAATGCATCAAAAATCACAAGAAACAGATGAAACAGACGTTTAAAAACAGAACAGCAATGAAAGTTTTGAGGCTTATTCTAGCTTGTGACCTTGCCATTTTCAATTTCTAGCTTTTAAGACCATTCTGCTGATCTGCTTCACATCAGGGGGTGGAAGATGAGAACTATGCATGGCAAGACCTATAACCAGACCTGGAAGTGGCTAATATCACTTCCATCCTGGTCATACCTAACTGAAAGGAAGGTTGGGATATGTGCAGTCTTACTGTGAGCTTGGCAAGAAGAAAAAACTGTCTTGGTGGAAGAATCTCCCAAATGCAAGGAAAACTTTTAAGCAAGTATTCCTTTCTTCTTACTGATGTCTGATATTCTATTACCAAGCCTCTTTCGATTGGTTCTTCTTCTTGTTGCTATATAATTTAGAGAAGTAGAAATATGGGACATTGATGGATATTTATTTCTTAACACATTGTTGGATGGTCACCAGAACACTCAGGTTTTCAAGCCCAAACACTGTGGACCTATAACGAGCTAACTCGTGCTTGCACTTGCATTAGCTTTTGCTATAAACTTGCCGGGCAACAATGTGTTCATGTAAGCGGCTACTCTTTAATTTGTGAATCATAACCCATTAACAGGTTTGAAATCAATCTGATAAGCTGAGGTGAGCAGTTAACAAAGATGGAAAAGGACAATACAATAAAAAAGCCACACTGCATTATATAATGTACAAGTGAGACCTGTTTTATATCTTTTCCTTCAGTTATATAAAATACTACATATGTAATACACTATTATATATCATATATAAAGTATACTATATTAAGATATATAATTAAAACAAGTTATTGTCTACCTATTTACACATATATATGGATTATTAAGTTGGCTACAATATATATTTCTTCCTATGGTTGCATTAAAATTGTAAACTAAGAGTGTAACTAGTTTACTATATACTTTTTTTTTTTTTTTTTAAAGATTTTATTATTTCCAGAGAGAGGAAGGGAGAGAGGCAGAGAGGGAAAGAGACATCAATGTATGGTTGTGTTTCACCTGCCTCCAGCCACAGACCTGGCTGGAGACCTGGCTTGCAACCTGGTTATGTACCCTGGCTGGGGAATCGAACCTGCGACCTTTGGGTTTGCAGGCCGGCACCTTAACCACTGTGCTACCAGCCAGGGCTTATATACTTTTTATACAAAGGTAGGACTTAAGATGGACTTAGGGAACAAACCTATTTTAATTTCACAATTTTGCTTGAGGTTGTATGTGGTGAATGAAAGGATATCCATTTAAATTCCAATATAACATGACTTTTTTTTTTTTTTCCTGGAGATAACAATACAGGATAAGAAATTTCTGAAAAAGCCTAAGAAATTATCACCTTGGTACACAAGGCAAAGAATGAGTTCATAGCAGAAATACAAACTCAACCTTCAATCTGTTTGCCTTCTGTCAGTTTTGGATAGATACTTAAAATAATTTTTTTAAATCGTTGTTTCAAGGAGTATCAGTATACATGCATAATATCAGTCCTGTCATCTAAAGTTCTTTATATAAGCAGGTGGTTTTGGACCTTGCCTGCAGCAATAGCCTTTGATCATTTAGAGGCTACTGATGTACCCTAGGCAGCCCCAGTTAAACGGTTATTTGTAGTTTTTTAAATATACACCTTTATACTATAACTTTAATCTTTTTGCCCTTATAATAGGCTCACAGTATGAGAATATTTGAAAAGATTTTCCCCCACAGTTATACTTCACCTTTTTCTTTCTGGGGACATATGTAGTAGTTTTTTTTTTTTTTCTGTGTGAATATGAAATTATCCATAAACTTGAATATTTGGTAAATACAATAATAGACTAGCCTAGTAAAATCATTTGACATGATTTTTAAAAACTTTTTTTAAAGACTTTTTTTTGTCATCATTGTTTTTAGAGAGGAGGGCAGGGAGGAGGGCAGGAAGAAAGGGAGAGAAGCATCGATGTATGATTGCCTTTCACCTATCTCCAGCTAAAGACCTGGCTGGAGACCTGGCTTGCAACCTGGTTATGTGCTCTGACTAGGAATCGACCCAGTGACCCTTGGGTTTCCAGGCCGGCACCCATCCACTGAGCCATCAGCCAGGGCTTGAAATTATTTTTACTAGAAGTTAAATGCAACTGTTTGTATTCAGATCTAATTTTTTGATCTAAAATATGAAGCTCTTCAGAAATTCCGGAATAATAAAGGAACCTATTTCACTCTTTAAGTGATTTAGGAAAAATGGAATATAATAATATATGAAATGGTTGAGAAGGAGAATACAAAACCAAAGAACTGTCACCACTCAGTTTTTACATTAAAACTCAAATATTCATTCCCAACATGTAGGGATGAAATAGCTATCAAATTAATAATGCTAAAACAAACTCTCATGTAGTATCTCAATGTATGTATGGTAGATCTCAAATACAAAGCTGATTCTGGTGGGGGAGGCAGGCTGAAGTCAATAGGAAACTTCTAATCTAGTGGCTGCATGAATTAGGGGAAAATGTGTCCATTTTAGATACAAAGAGAACTACTCTCCAAATCTGGCTCTGTTATTCATTTTAATTGTGACTGAGTGACTTATTTAACTTCTTTTCTGACTTATAAAGGAGAAGTAATAATACTTTATCAGTCAGGAGTATTTATTGTCAGTAACAGAGATCCCAGCTCAGATTGACTTACATAGAAGAAGATTTTTTCTTTTATTGCTCACCTAACAGAAAACTGGGATGGTACCAGCGTCAGAGTGTCTGTTTGAGTCAGAGGGTCATGTGCCTTCGAGGGTCCAGCTGTCTTTCTCTGCTTTTCTCACAGCTTTGCTGTTATTTACCTTTATGTCTGGTCATTATACAGTTGTACTAATGATAGCAAAAGTGACTGGCAGTCATTATTACACACTAAATGAAACAAAGATAAAACATCATTAAAAAAAAAAAATAGGGCCCTAGCTGGTGGTACAGTGAATCAGCCGCTGGCCTGTGAACCCAAAGGTCACTGGTTCAATTCCCAGTCAGGGCACATAACCAGGTTGCAAGCCAAGTCTCCAGCCAGGTCCATCCATGGCTGGAGGCAGGTGAAAGGCAACCATACACTGATGTCTCTCTCCCTATCTGCCTCTCTCCCTTCCCCTCCCTCTAAAAATAATAAATAAAATCTTTTAAAAAGTAGCTTTCATAGAAGAGTAGAAAACTTTCTTACCTAGAAATCTCTCATAAAAGGATCTTCTTGTCATAAATTTGATCACATGATAGTCTCTGAAACAATCACAGTGGCCAGATAATGGGATAAACTATTAGGATCTAACCCAAAGACAGAGTTTATACTGCAAGTAATTTCTGGCTTAGAGGTGGTTCTCCAAAATAAATCCAGGTGTTGTTGCAGTGGAAAAAATTGCTAGGGAGGCAAGGATATATTAGTTACCAATTGACTACACCACACCCCATATGTAGTCTTCTTCCCATAAAGGTATGTTGAGTCCTATTTCAAATGAACTTGTCTCATCTTCCATCCAAGAGACCCCAAAACCTATATCCTTGTGTGGGAAAGAATTAACACATCAGGGCAGATTGTTGCATATCCTCAGGAGGACCTGCTATGTGACTAGGAACATTCATACCTCCTGGTATGTTCCCTTTGTTACAAATCAATAAGGTTGTTTGTACCTCTGGTACCCCCTTTGTGGGGGTACCAAACACAAACACCAACTTGTCAAGATAGCTTCACAGTGTGATTTCTGGTGGACACTGGTTTCCAGCGGGGGTTTGAAATCCTGGCTGACCATGCAGGTGAATATGTCTACATAACCATCCTCCACTAACAGTCTCCACTCTGAGACTCAAGTGGGCTATAATTCACTGTGGGAGGAACAGTCCACCCTGTGTGACTTCCATGAAGGGAGACTGTAGAAACCTGTACCTAGCTCCTGGCAAACTCCACTCTGTGTCTTTTCCCCTTGCTGATCCTAATTTTATCCTTTTATTGTGATGAACATTAGCCTGAGTGTAACTGTTTCTGGATCCTGTGAGTCCTCCTAGGGAATCACAAAGAGAGGAAGCGGTTGTGCTGCCTCTGAAAAAATCACACTGCTGCTCTCACATCTAAAACTGGGATTATTTAGTTTAGGGATAGGCAAATACATTTTGTTAAGTGCCAGGCCTTAAATATTTCATGCTTTGTGAGTCATTCTGTCTCCCTGGCTATTACTTAACCCTGTCAGCCATTGAAATGCAGGATGTAAACAGCCCACAGCCAGTTCGTAAACAAATGTGTGTGGCTGGATTTCCATACAATTTTACTTACAGATGCAGTAGGTGAGGGTGGGAAGGTTTGGTCCACATGCTGAGGTTTGCTGATGTTCGCTCTCGGTAATGAGGCACACATTGGCTTCATCCAGATCTAGCTTCCTGTTGTGTGACAATCTGACAAGTAATAACAAATAGTCCTTCTTTATCTTCATTTTCACTTTTTACAGTTTCAGTCACTTGTTGTCAAGCATGATCCAAATATATAAAATGGAAAATTCCAAAACTAAACTATTCAAGTTTTAAATTCTATGCTGTCATGCTCTGTCCCATCCAGGATGTGCAGCATCCCTTTGTCCAGTGTCTCCACACCACCTGCCCATTAGTCACTGAGTAGCTTTCATGGTTATCAGATCTTCTTGCAGTATCACAGTGCTTATGTTCAACCTACCTTTCCCTTAATAATGTCCCCAAATCAAAAGAATTAGTGATGCTGGCAACCTGGATATGCCAAAGAGAAGCCATAAAGTGCTTCCTCCAAGTGAAAGGTGAAAGCTCTGGACTTAGTAAGGCAATTTATTATTTTATATCATCACAGGAATGTGAGTACAATATAATAACATATTTTGAAAGAGAGCATATTCCCATAACTTTTATTACAGTATATTGTTACAGCTGATCTATTTTATTATTGTTGTTGTCAATCTCTTACTGCACCTAATTCATAAACTAAATGATATCATAGGTATGTATAGAAAAAACAACATAGTATGTATAGGATTGTGTATTATTCACAGTCAGACATCCATCTGGCAGTTCTGGAACAAAACCCCTATGGATAAGGAGGAACTCCTGTTCTAATGCATCATCTGTCACACATGTATTTTCTGCTGGAGCAGAATAATACAGACTTCTTGATTTAGGAGTAGAGTAAATTTTTAATCAGCCTATTTGGTGCTTTTACCCCCCACTCCTCAGTTATTTCCCTTAACCATTATCACTGTAATCACATCTTGGATAGACATTTGAATGGAATTTACCTTTGGGCTCCACATAGTGCGCTTTCTCTTGGTGTGAGGCCTGAGAAATGCCTTGGGGTAGAGCTATCAGCATTCTTAATTCCTTGCTAATTATGTGAAGGCTTTTGCCCTCAAACTATTTTCTCAATACTGTAATTGAATTTTAAGCAGAACTCAAACTCCTTTTATTAAACTTCAAGGGATAGTAAACAAAACCAGAGATATTATTAGATCATGGTCTTTGAATTAATAACCTGGGCTGAGAAATTTGTTTCCCAGAAATAGGTGTTGGCATAATCACCTGTGCCTTGTTTTCTTGTTGGGAGAAATTTAGGGCACTAGGCTAGTGGGGTGAGAGTGGGAGAGTCCCTCACCTACATCTCTGCAATGAGAGGGATGGTTCCCTTTTCCTGTGGTGAATGCATAAGAGTGTACTTGGGCAGTGTCTAGGGAATAAGACTTGTGCCAGGCCCCCCAGTTTTATCATTTGGTCAGCTTTTAGTACCCACTGAGTTTTCATCTGGATTCAATCAACCTCCTTGGAAATGAGGGCCTGACAACTGTATAAATTTCCTCTGCTATTTTATATAAGGGACATGAAAATTCACTGATTTTGATATATGTGGAGCATCCCAGAACCAATGCCCCTCAGAGTCGAAGGGATATCTCTTCCCCATTATTTTTCTTCCAACTAATTCTAACAGGGTGTAATTTCAGTTTTTTCTACCTGTGCAAAGTCAACTTCAGTCAACTATGGTTGGCAGACCAAAAGGTTCACTCTGGTGAATATTCTTCCTTCTTTGGCCCAAATTGTTCTCTTTTCCATCGAAGCTTTGAGAAGAGTGCTTCAGATTCCTTGTCAGTAAAATGGAGATAATTATACCTGTTTCAGTTATTTTGAGACATAAATAAGCTAATACAAATAAACTATTAGAATAATGTCTGGTGCATGGTAAATACTTAATATATATTGATAAAAAGGGCTAATACCTACTTCACTTTTTTTTTTCTTTTAAAGATTTTATCCATATCTTTTAGAGAGAGGGGAAGGGAGGGAGGAAGAAAGGGAGAGAAACATCAATGTATGGTTGCCTTTCACCTGCCTCCAGCTGTGGACCTGGAGACCTGGCTTGCAACCTGGCCATGTGCCCTGACTAGGGAATCAAACCAGGGATGCTTGGATTTGCAGGCTGGAGCCTTATCCACTGTGCAGCCAGCCAGGGCCTAATGTCTACTTCACTTTAGCTAATTCTGTATGTTAACTTAAATCTCTGTCAATACTGCTTTTCTGGTTCTAAACTCCACATGAAGAAGGATCATTTAGTTGCAAAGATGGAAAACTTTAATCAAAGTGGCTGATCTCAAAAGAAGATACTCGGCTGAGCTAACAGAGAAGTTCCAAGAAGACAGGATTCAGGTGTTGATCAAGGTCCATAATGTCTCTATGAATTCCTTGATTCTCCTCTGCCCATTAATATAGTGATGTCTTTAGGCTCTCTTCCTTCAAGAGAGTTAAATGTTTGAGAAAAGTTAGAGGCTTCTCTCTACTCACCACTTTATCCAGAATGTAGACCCATTCTGGTTGCTCAGGTTAAAAAGATAGACTGAAGCATATTAAAAAATTTAAGAGTTTATTTAAGTACAAATTGATTTGGGCAGTGCCAAACCAGAAATTCTTAGGAATACTTCTCTCACAGGAGTTCAGGCAGACACTTTTACAGAGAAAATGCCAAATCATGGAAAGGAAATAATTAACTGGCTATGGCTTAAAGCATAGTTGGCTGTTAATGATTGATTGTCTTTAGAGCTTTTATTGAGTGACCTTGAAGCATTTACAGGCTTAAATTTCTGTTTGCTTACTTACACAGGCCATCAGAGCATTAGTGTCCTCATCGTTCAGTCAGTGATGCACTTCCTGATGATTGCGCTGTTCTGAGAAATATGTTGTTGTGCAAACATAGAATGCACTTACACACTTAGGCTATAAGGTACATCCTGTTACTCTTTGGCTATAAGCTTGCATAACATATTACTGTACAAAAGAATACAACATTAAATTAAGCACAAGAGAAATGATGTAATCAAGATGTGTGGTAAATATGAGATATATGAAGCTGCTGCCTGTGCATTACAACATAGCATATTGTAGTGAACTTTTATTATGAATAGGAAGAGTATACTCTAAAATAACAATAAAAAGTATGGTACAATAAAAACATAAACCAGTAACACTCATTATTACTATCACATAATATGTACTGTACATAACTGTATATACTATACTTCTTTTAAAAATTATTTTTTTATTATATTACATTTATCCCATTTTTCCCCCACTGCTCTCTGCTGCCCCACCTTCCCCTTCCCTTCTCCCACAGTCAATCCCACATGTTGTCCATGTCCATGGGTCATTTATACTAGTTTCTTGACTAAACTATTCCCCTTCTTTGCCTCTTTCTCCCCCTTCTCATCCCCCTCTGCACATTGAAAATGTGTTCCTGTTTCCATGCCTCTGGCTCTATTTTACTTGTTTGTTTTGTTCACTAGCCTCCTGTATTAGGTGAAATCACATGGTATTTGTCTTTCACTGACTGGCTTATTTCACTAAGCATAATACTCTTCAGTTCCATCCATGTTGTTGCAAAAGGCAGGAGTTCCTTTTTTCTTTCTGCTGTGTAGTATTGCATTGTGTAAGTGTACCATAGTTTTATGATCCATTATGATAGACACTTAGGCTGTTTCCAGTACTTAGCTATTGTACTGTTTTCCATAGTGGCTGCATCCACCAACAATGCACAAGAGTTCCATTTTCTCTACAGCCTTGCCAGCACATTGTTTCTTGATTTGTTGATGATTGCCATTCTGACAGCTGTGAGGTGGTATCTCATTGTGGTTTTAATTTGCATCTCTCTGATGACTAGCGATGGTGAGCATTCTTTCATATGCCTATGGGCATATGAAGTGCCTGTTTAGGTCCTTTGCCCATTTTTAAATTGGGCTGTTTGTCTCCCTGGTGTTGAGTCCTGTTAGTTCTTTAAATATTTTGAAGATCAGTTCCCTGGCTGGTGGCACAGTGGATAATATGTCGGCTTGTGAACCCAAAGGTTGCTGGTTCAATTCCCAGCCAGGACACATAACCAGGTTGCAAGTCAGGTCTCCAGCCAGGTGCTTAGTTTGAGGCAGGTGAAAGGCAACAATACATTGATGTCTCTCTTTCTCTCTGCCTCTTTCCCTTTCCCTCTCTCTAAAAATAATAAATAAAATCTCAAAAAAATAATAAAAGTATATATTTTGGAGATCAAACCCTTGTCTGAGGTATCATTAGCAAATATGTTTTCCCATACAGATGCTTTCATTTTCAGTTTGCTGATATTTTGGAGCAAAAACTTTCCAGTTTGATGTAGTTTCATTTATTTATTTGTTCCTTTATTTCCTTTGCCCTTGGAGAAGTATCATTGAAAATATTGCTGCATGGGATATCAGAAATTTTACTGCCTTTGTTTTCCTCTAGGCCTTTTATAGCAGCACAACTTATTTAACTTATTTAAGCACAACTTAAATATTTTATCCATCTTGACTTTATTCTGGTGTATGCTGTAAGTTGGTAGTCTAGCTATATTTTTTTGTATGTCCCTGCCCATTTCTCCCAACACCACTCATTGAAGAGGCTATTTTCACTCCATTTTATGCTCCTTTCCTCTTTGTTGAATATTAATTGATCATAGAGTCCTGAGTTTATTTCTGGACTATTTTGTTCCATTGATATATTATGTCTATTCTTTGCCCGTACCTGACTGTTTTGACTATAGTGGCTTTGTAGTATAGTTTGATATCTGGTATTGTGATTCCTCCTACCTTGTTCTCCTTTCTCAAAATTGCTGTGGCAATTTGTGGTCATTTTTGGCTCCATATAAATCTTTGAGGTATCTTTTCTAGATCTATGAAGTATGTCATTGGTATTTTAATTGGGATTGCATTGAATCTATAGATTGCTTTGAGTAGCAAGGTCATTTTAATGATATTAATTCTTCCCATCCACGAACATGGTATATGCTTCCATTTATTTGTATCTTCCTTAATTTCTTTCTTTAGTGTTCAGTAGTTTTCTGAGTATAGGTCTTTTACCTCCCTAGTTAAGTTTATTCTTAAGCATTTTATTTTTCTTGTTGCTATGGTGAGTGGGATTTGTTTTCTAGCTTCTATCTTTGATGTTTCATTATTGGTATACAAAAATGCCTTTGACTTCTGGATATTGATTTTATATCCAGCTATTTTGCTAAATTTGCTTATTAGGTCAAATAGTTTTTTGGTGGAGTCTATAGGGTTTTCCATGTACACTATCATGTCATCTGCAAATAATGACAGTTCATTTTACTTCCTCTTTTCCCGTTTGGATGCCTTCAATTCCTTTTTCTTATCTGATTGTTGTGGCTAGAACTTCCAATACTATGTTGAATAGAAGTGGAGAGAGTGGACATCATTGTCTTGTTCCTGATCTTAGGGAAAAGCTTTTAGTTTTTGCCCATTGAGTATGATATTGGCTACAGGTTTCTCATGTATGGCCTTTAGTATGTTGAAGTATGCCCCCTCTATTATCACATTGCTAAGTGTTTTGTTTTTTTTTTTTTAATTTAAAGATTTTATTTATTATTTTTCAAAGAGAAGGGAAGGGAGAGAGGCAGAGAGGAAGAGAAACATCAGTGTATGGTTGCCTTTGACTTGCCTCCAGCCATGGATCTGGCTGGAGACCTGGCTTGCAACCTGGTCATGTTCCCCTTGCTGGGAATCAAACCAGCAACCTTTGGGTTTTGCAGGCTGGCGCCTTATCCACTATGCCACCAGCCAGGGCTTGCAAAGTGTTTTTTATCATAAATGGTGTTGTACTTTATCAAATGCTTTTTCAGTATGTATTGATATGATCATAAAAGTTTTATCGTTTATTTTGTTTTTGTGAAGTATTATATTTATTGGTTTGTGAATATTATATCATCCTTGCATCCCTGAGATGAAACCACTTGATTATGATGTAACATCTTCTTAATGTATTGCTGGATCTGGTTTGCCAATATTTTGTTGAGGATTTTAGCATCTATCTTCATCAGAGATATTGGCCTGTAGGTTTCTTTCTTTGTTATGTCTTTACCTGGTTTTGAGATTGAATAATACTGGCTGAGAGAAAGAATTTGGGAGTCTTCCCTAATTTTGGATTTTCTGAAATTGGTTGAGAAGGATAAGAGTTAGTTCTTCTCCAGATGTTTGGTAAAATTTGCCTGTGAGGCCATTAGGTCTGGGGCTTTTGTGTGCCTGGAGTTTTTTATTATTTCTTCAATTTCACTAGTTGTGATTGGTCTATTCAGGCTTTCTGCTTCTGCTTGATTTAGTTTTGGTAGGTTATACATTTCCAGAAATTTGTCCATTTCACCCAGGTTGTAAAGTTTCTTATCATATAGTTGTTTTTAGTAATTTTTTAAATTAATTAATTAATTTATTATTCATTATTTTCAGAGAGAAGGGCTGGGAGGGAGGAAGAAAGGGAGAGAAACATCAATGTATGTTTGCCTTTCACCTGCCTCCAGCTACAGACCTGGCCGGAGACCTGGCTTGCAACCTGGTTATATGCCCTGACTGAGGAATCGAACCAGTGACCTTTGGGTTTTTAGGCCGGCACCAATCCACTGAGCCACACCAGCCAGGGGGTTTTCAGTAATTTCTTACAATTCTTTGTATTTCTGTGGTATCAGTTGTGAATACTCCTCTGTCATTTCTAATGTTATTTATTTGGGTGTTTTTTTTTTTTCTTAATGAGTATGGTTAAAGGCTTATCAATTTTATCTTTTCAAAGAATCAGCTCCTGGATTTATTGATCCTTTGAATTGTTCTTATAGTCTCTATGTCATTTAATTCTGCTCTGATCTTGATTATAACCTTTTTACTTGCTCTGGACTTTGTTTGTTGTTCCTCTAGCTCTTGTAACTTTATGGTTAGGTTGTTTATTTGAGATTCTTCTATCCTTTTTATGTAGGCCTGCATTATTATGGACGTCCCTCTGAGGACTGCCTTTGCTGTGTTCCATAGGTTTTGGGCTGTTGTGTTTTCATTTGTTTCCAGAAACTTTTTTATTTCTTTTTTTTATTTCATTGTTATCCCATTTATTACTTAACAGCATGTTATTCAGTCTCCATGAATTAGAATGTTTCTAGGTTTTTTCCTTGAGGTTGGTTTCTAGTTTCAAGCCATTGAGATCTGAGAAGATGCTTGGTGTGATTTTAATTTTTTTGAATTTGTGGGAGGTTTGTCTTCTGTCCTACCATGTGGTCTATCTATGAGAAAGTTCTAGGTTTGAAAAGTTCTGTATGTATCAGTTAAGTCCATTTCTTCTAGAGTGTTGTTCAATGCCACAGTATCCTTAGTGTTCTTTTGCTTGAAAGATCTGTCCATTGATGATAATGGGGTATTAAAATCCCCTGCTATTAGTATGTTGCTACTGATATGCTTCTTGATGTTCTTCAAGATTTTCCTTATATATTTGGATGCTTCTATATGTTGCGTGCATATATGTTTACAAGAGTTATATCTTTTTGCTGGATTGTTCCCTTAAGTATTATGAAATGTCCTTCTTTGTCTCTTTTTAAGGCCTTCATTGTAAAATCTATTTTGTCTGATATAAGTAATGCTACCCCAGCATTTTTTTCATGTCCATTTGCTTGAAATATATTTGTCTATCCCTTCACTTTAAGTCTGTGTGGATTTTTTGTTCTAAGGTGGGCCTCTTGTTGACAGCATATATATGGGTCATGTTTTGTTATCCATTCAGCTACCCTACATCTTTTGATTTGTGCATTTAATCTGTTTACCTTTAATGTTATTATTGACAGCTAGTTATTCATTGATACTTTCCCCTTTTGTACCTGTGCTCTTCTCTGTCTGTGATTTTCACCTTTTTATTTACTTATTTATTTAAAAATATTTTATTCATTATTTCCAGAGAGAGGGGAAGGGAGAGAGGCAGAGAGGGAGAGAGACATCAATGTATGGTTGCTTTTCACCTGCCTCTAGCCACGGACCTGGCTTGTGACCTGGTTATGTGCACTGCATGGGAATTGAAACCAGTGACCGTTGGGTTCATAGGCCAGGGCCTTATCCAATGTGCCATCAGCCAGGGCCTGTTCTTCATCTTTTTAAAGCAGACCCTTTAGCATCTCTTGCAATGCTGGTTTGGTGGAGGTATAGTGTTTTAGCCTTCTTTTGACTGGGAAACTCCTTATTTCACCCTTTGTTTTGAATGAGAATCGTGCTTGGTAGAATAGTCTTATTTGTAGGCTTTTGTTTTTCATTACTTGGAATATTTTTGGCTATTCCCTTCTGGCTTGTAGTGTTTCTGTTGAGAAATCAGCTAATAAGCTTATTGGAGCCCCTCTGCATGTTATTAGTTGTTTCTCTCTTGCTGCTTTTAAGATTTTTTTCTTATCTTTGAAATTTGCCATTTTAATTATGATGTATCTTGAAGAGGGCCTGTTTGGGTTTATGTTCATTGGGACCCTCTGTGCTTCCTGAACTTGAGTAATATTTTTGCTCATCAAGTTAGGGAAGTTTTTTGTCATTACTTTTCAAACAGGTTTTCTCTCTCTTGTTTCTCTTCTCCTTCTGGTATCCTTATGATAAGGATATTGTGTTTTATGTTGTCCTGAAGCTCTCTTAAAACCTCTTCATTCTTTTTTTTTTTTTTTTTTTTTTTTTTAGATTTTATTTCATTATTTTTTAGAAAGAGGGGAAGGGAGAGAGGCAGAGAGGGAGAGAGGCATCAATGTATGGTTGCGTTTCACCTGCCTCCAGCCACAGACCTGACTGGAGACCTGGTTTGCAACCTGGTTATGTGCCCTGGCTGGGGAATCGAACCTGCGACCTTTGGGTTCGCAGCCCGGTGCCTTAACTACTGTGCTACCAGCCAGGGCTAAAACCTCTTCATTCTTTTTCAGTCTTTTTTCATTTTGTTGCACTGTCTGGGAATTTTTTTCTATGTTGTCCTCCTGCTTGCTGATCTATTTCCTCTAGCCTGCTTTTGATTCCTTCTACTGTGTTCTTCAATTCAGAAATTGTATTCTTCACTTTCTCCAGGCTTTTATGGATAGTTTCTATGTCCTTTTTAATGCTGGTGTAGTTCACAGTAAGTTCCTTGTAGCTTTCCTGGAGTTTTTTGTAGTTCCCCTGGAATTGTTTGTAGTTTTCTTTGATCTTGCGGAGCTTATTGAGCTTCTCTGTCACCATTATTTTGAATTCTATATCTGATAGTTTGCTTGCCTCTGTTATTCAGCAGTCTTTCTAGAGATTCTTCCTTTCCTTTTGGTGATAAACTGTTTTGTTTTGTTTTTCTTCTTATTTTAGATAACTCTTCTTGTTTGTTTTTGCTTCTTAGATTGGGCTGTTTTGAGCTCCTGTCTTTGTGAAGTAACCTGTCATGTAGAGGTGCACTTTCTTTACTTCCAGGATCAGCCTCTGGTTAGGTTAGCTATTTCCCTAGCCTGTGCCTAGTCAGAGTGTTAGAGCCAACCTGTGATCCACTGACATTGTCTGTGTCCTTCAGTTTTTAATCCGATCAATCTGTGATCAGAGGTCAGGTGTAAGTACTGCTGGGAAGGTTGATTCCGTTATTAATCTAATTAATCTGTGATCAGCCACCAGGCTCAGGCACTGCTAAGTGGGGCAGATTGATTCCTATTGGAGAAGCTATGATGTCCCCTCAGGCAGAGGGCACTTGATGTATCATAGTCTGCTCCCTAATTTCTCCCCTGAAAGCCACCACTCCAATCTCTCCTTAAGAGTCTCTAGTCCATTCTGCCCTCCCTCTGCTGGAGCCTGGGGTAAGTGGGTGCCAATGTCCTTTTGTGTGTGGTCACTTCAGTAATTCTCTTCCTCTAGCTGTCTCAGGTTAGTAAACCTCGTGGCTTTTTGCTTTTCACAACTGGATGTTGTTTCACCCTCGACTCTTGCTGTAGGCTGGGAAGCCCAGTTGGGGGTTTAGCACCCACCCTCCTCAGGTGGAACCCCCCGGTTCCAGACCCTTCAACTGTCACCCGTGGAAGCCCCACCAGCCCTCCTATTTCTCCACACTTCCTACCCGTTATGTGATGAAGCAGCTTCTTCTGTTCTGTCCATGGTCATAAGGGTTCTCTCCAACTGGTGTTCTGTTACTTATTCCAGATTAATTCTCCCCAATTAAGTTGTAATTCCAGATTGGTCCTGGGAAGAGATTGATATAGCTCCATTTACTCCACCATTTTGGGTTCTCTTTGCTATACTTGTATACAACTGGTAGCAGAGTAGGTTTGTTCACACTAGAATTTCTGCAACCACATGAGTAATACATTGCACTATGCCTTTTATGACAGCCATGACCTTTATAGTAGCTCCAACATTATCACAGCTATGATGTAATCATTTGGTGATAGCAATTTTTCATCTCCATTTTAACCTTATGGGACCAATCTTGTATATGTGGACTGCCATATGAGGGCCAAAGCTCTTCTTTTAAATATCGCTGAGGACAGAGATTCCATCTATCTTGTTGACTGCTTGTGACAAATGCTGCAAATTGGGTGCAAAAGCTTCATTTCTATTCCTATGTAACATGGTTTACTTTGTTTTTTGAGATTGGGAAGTTCAAGAGGACCTATTTCCACTACAAAGCCACCAATGTAAGATTTACAAAGTGGAAAGAAGTCGGTCTCCATTACTTCAGCTAGTTCTGCAGGTAAGCACAGTTGTTTTATTTGCTCATTTGCTTTTTCTGCATCAATGTTATTAGAGTTCTCACTGTCCTATCTTTGTCTTATGTGTGTCCAGGGGCTGGAAGTGGGGCATGAATTGTAGCAAGGTGATATAATTTTAGGGCCAACAGTTGGTTCCCCCTGATGTCTGGGTCTTGGAGGAAACAGTGTGATAAAGGAACAAGCAGCTGGACCAGCAGATTCTTGATTACCTGGCTTTCTAGTAACAGGAAAAACACCTGCCTTATTAGGTCAATTGTCTTATGGTGGTCTTTGAATAATTTCTAAAGGCTGAGACTTGGTCTGGATCCTTCATTTCAGCTCCTTCAATGATTTTCTAATTACCCTGTAATAAATGCTTTTCTGTTTGAACTATCTAGAATAGTTTTTGTTGTTGTTGTTGTTGTTGTAGTCTACACATGAATCAATGCCATTGATTTTGTTTATTGTATATGATATATATCCAAAAATTATCTGTCACCTGGCTAGTTTTCCCCCAGAAAAGACTACTCCCAAATTTCCTATGTTTTATTGAATGAAATTAGTCCCAATAAGATACCACTCACTGATTCAAATATTAGGACCAGGTTGATGGCCTATACTGAGCCCTCACCCTAAGGGCAAAGCATAGAAAATCACTTGGCTTTCTATGTTGAGACTGATGGAGGGAAAATTTCCTAAAACTATCTAGGTACTATTTTTGGAGAGCAGGAAATAGTACCCAGGGAGGCAAATAACGAATAGGTAATACAGAGGTTACTTTTAAAGAACTGTGTGCATTCAGAAAATGTTGCTTGTTTATTCAGCCAATTCTGTTTGTGAGACAGAAAGACCACATTGGAATACTGAGAAAACAGTACAAAAAATGATTTGGGACAGTGCTATTTATACCTCCTTTTCCCATTAGCCACTCACCTGCACCCCTCTTCATTAGTGTCAGACTCTCAATTTTTAGTCTGGGCACCTTGTTCCCCAAGTTAAAGATATATTTCCTAATTCTGTAGCAGTTAGATACAAATATGTGACTAAGTTATGGCCAATGTAAGCAGACATTTTGTGTGTGACTACGAAGACAGTTCCTTACACGGGAAGGTGGTCAACATCATTTTGTCCTTCCCCTTTTTCACCTGCTGGCCTGCAACACAGATGTGATCGTTGGAGTCCTGGTAGCCATTCTGGATCATGATGTGCTGTTGATAGTGTAATGGAAATAAAAAGTGTTGATCTTATAATTATAAAGCCACCATACCAATTCTGGGCAGCTGATTTCCAAAATCATTTTGTGAGGAATAGGACATTTTTCTTGTTTAAACCAGTACTGTTTTGGAGGTTTTCTGTCAATAACAGAAAGTCAACTAATCATATCTAACAGATATATATATTAAAGTCCTAAGGGATAGAGATGCAACTTTAAAATCTACAAGAAGATGCACCCTATGAACTTATAAAACAAAATAGAAATGGAAGAATTTGGCAAAACAAGAGAGTAAGAGGCAGAAATTGTACAGCAATTTTTACCATGTCAAATATTATCTTGTTATTAATGTTTATCTTTAAGACTTTCCATAAAGCATGTATTGCCATAGATTGTGGTCTAGGCTCAGCTAATCAGACCACTTGCCCTGGACCTTAAATCAAAAGCAAATTATGTCACCTGGGGAACACAGTAGAAAACTCCTTGGATGTGCAAGTGGAATGTGGTGTCACCCAGGGTCCAGTGCCAGTGATTTGGGAAATGAGGTGTGTGGCCAAGAAATTAATGGTGGCAACAACAAAGTTTCTCTTTACAGAAGATCTGTTGTTGGATTTTGGCTGTTCTTCTGTCTATGTTGTTGCTATTTGGTTCTTTCTCTTCTCCAGTCTTCCTGGTAATTTAAATCTGGGGGCCCACAGCAGCTTTTAAAAATTCTTTTTATTTGCTTACATCAGCCAGAGTCAGCTTGTATCAATTGCTAAAGTGAACTCCATCTGATGCACATCTTCTAATCATCATGCAGCGAGTGTGTAAAACTGCAAAGACAAGCTTTGATTTAAATAAGGAATTTCAACCTGTCTTTTTTTCCGAATTGATTTTAAATAACATCCATATGTTTCTCCAGGGGCAAGAAGTCTTAGGAGTCTCTTTGATTAGTCTTTTTGCCTTTCTAAATTTATGTTTCAAAACCAATTCATTTAGACTTGAAAAGATGAATGTGGATTGAAATAATGAACCCATATGCTTCAAATAGATTTTGAATTTATCAAGAATAAGGCTTCTTAAATCCATACTTGATAAATATCCATCTAAACCTGTTACAAATGTGACTTCATCTAATCTGTATGAAAGTAATGCAGAATGAATGGGATATAGTTTCTGTATTCAGTGAGGCCAGTCTTTAAAAAATTTTGTTCTTTTGTCAAGGAAATTTTCATTAAGTGCCTGGCTCATAGTAGATTCCTAAAACATTTATTTATAATTGAATTCTATGAGAATAATAGGATGACTTTTTATGGGATTTTGTTGGTTAAATTCTTCTATGTTAGAGATACGGAATTAATTTAGCAACAGGATTGTCAACAGTAGTAGAAAATGACATTTGAGTTGTATAGTTTTATTACACTGATTAAATGAGAAACAGCTAGTATGTATTTTATACAAAGCATGGTTCTGCTTTCTGTTTTCAGTTTACTTAAAATTTCAGTATTCATTTCCAAGACCACAACACCTCTTTCTTTCTTATTGCCATAATTAATGACCATTTAGTCATATGTGCAAATTACCTTAGCAGTTGTGCATTTCAAAATTTTCACCAAACCCAGTATATTTCATCCCTTGAAGGACAAGGCTTCCCTAACTTTTGATATAAGTGAGATATTATTTATATAATTTCGTGATTAGTTTCCCTCTTCCACCAACTGTTAGGTGAATTAAAATTTGTCCTTAGTGTCTTCGAGATACGTAATATAAGTTACCTATGGTTTTAATAACATGTCCTAAGGTGTAACAAAAGATTTGTGAATCACTGGTTTGAGAGTTTTGTTACCGGGCAATCACTGGCTTTACATTTTTTGTTAAAGATTTATTTATTATTTGTAGAGAGAGGGTAAGGAAGAAAGGCAGAGAGGAAGAGAAACAGCAATGTATGGTTGCCTTTTATCTGCCTCCAGCTGAGGAGCTGGCTAGCGACCTGGCTTGCAACCTGGTTATGTGCCCTGGCTGGGAATTGAACCAGTGACCCTGGGTTCACAGGCCGGTTCCTTATTCACTGTTCATCAGCCAGGGCGGCTTTTACATTTTTGTTACTTCTTTTTTTTTTTTTTTTTAACAAAACTATTTCTATCCTCCCCCACTGTTACCAAAGAAAAATCTATATTTGCTTTTGCATTCACTTGTTTGTTTCCTCTCAGACTGATAGCCTATCAGGTCAGTGCGTATGTCATTTCTCTCTCTGTAACACTGGCCCTGTCTGAAATATGTGACATAATAGCTACTCAGTTAAAATATATTGGGTAAATGTAACAGATGAAGATAGACTTGATCTTTTTATAGTGCAGCTAGGTGAAAAAAGCTCAGACTCTAGGTTAAGAAACATAATTTCAAATTATTCCACTATTACTTATGAAATGAATGATATTACTTTATTACTTCTGTAATGACTAATATTATGGGCTCTCATACTGTCTGTGTCCTAGTCCTTCAAAAGAAATGATGGGTTGTTGAAAAGACTAAGAGAAGTTATTGTCTAATTTATTTAGCTCAGTGCCAGATGTACTATAGACAAATAGTAATGTTGGCCCCCTTTCTTACTGACATTAATACCAGGGAGTGTTAAGAATACATTTTACTGTTATAGAGAAACCATTGGATAAAAAGTTGAGAATATTGTCCTCTGCTATTTATTTTGATCTTATGTAAGTTTGTATAATAAGGCCCTTAAACTCTCGAAGACTCAGTTTCTTCCATCTTCAAATAAGAATAACTTCTAGCAAAGGATAGAAAAATGTCAATAAGTATACATATAAATGATGTTACTATTTTTGTTTCTGTTTTAATTGTGCAAAGCACAATAAATTATCATTTCTTACAATAAAAATATGTATTTGTTGTTAGGTCTAGTTATCTAATTTGAGACTATGAATATGTTACCAGAATGTCTCTGATGGCCCAGAAAAAATGTTGATTTAAGACCGAATGGTTTCAGTGAAAAGTAACCTTAAAGAAGAAAGAATTATGGTTAAGAAAGAAAAAATATATTTTAATGATGGTTTCACTGTATGATTTTAGACAGATTGAAGAGAAGGCTAAGACAGGTGGTGAGGAATGGGTTTGGAATACCAGATGTGAAATGACAAGGACAGGAACAGAGATTTAACTGTAGAAAAATAGTAAGCGCTAGAAACATATAATTAATTTTCCAAAGGAAAAGTTCAATTTATCTTTGTGAGTAGAATTTTGCAATATGGTCTTTTATATAAAACTAACACCTGACTAATAAAGCAGGGAGTAACTTATTTATTATTTTTCTTCATCTGGTAATAAACCTGTTGTTTTATGTTCCTCTATTACAGCCAAAATCTCAAAGTTCTTCTTTCAAGTCTTCATTTCCATTCTTTAAAAACAATCTTTTAATGTTTCCAATAAAAAATATGCAAGCGTTTAAAGATGAGACTTTTATTTATAAGAAGAATATTCTAAAAATTTTTTGCAAGTGTACAATTCTATAATATATTATCTGTATATTATACTATATATTTACCACCCCAAGTCATATCTTAGTAACTTCATTGAAATTTATGTTTTGAAATAAAAATTTAAATAGAGAAACATTCCCTTTGTGGACTTACACATTTAAATATGTGCAATCCTCATTGCCATTTTTTAAAGGAAAATGCAAGCTATCAAGATGATCAATAAACACACTTTTTAAATCTAATGGATAATTTTGATAAATGGACATTAACTTCTCAGTTTCTGCACTGGGAACTTCTGTCTACCTCTTGAATGTTGGAAGGTACCATGGGTTTTCCTTGAGCCCTTAATTTCCTGGTCATATTCTGTCTGATAGAACCTGATCATTCTCATGTCATCTCTAACCTTTTACTAAAGGCTTGCAAATCAGTGTCTCTACAGTTTAGTCTCTATTCATCTGCTAACTAGATAGTCCTACCTGGATGCCTTATAGACAGTTCAATCTCAATATTTCTATATGTGAGAACATTTTCCGCCCTATAACCTTCTCTTCCTCTTATATTATCTGTCTTATTTGATGATATCAATCCAGAAGCTATACATGAAATCAGGGGTACCTATAGACTTCACTTTTTTTATACACTATACTCTACATATTGTGAAATGCTGCCAATTTCTCACCTAAATTTTTTCAGGATGGGCTCCCTTCTGCTTTGTTTTAACTGTAATTAGCTCATGCAGTAGATTTCTGACTGGTCTGCCTGCTTCCAGTCTTATCCTGCTATGATTAACTCTTCAGTCTGACACCCTAGTGATCTTTCTTAAACTTAAATTTGATTATGTCACCTATTGGTGCATAACCTTTCAAAGAAGTCCTAATCCTTTTAGGGTAAATATCAAACTCAGTAATGTGGCATAAAAGGAATTCCATAAATGGCACTAGTTAGCTCCATCCTCCCACAGTTCTGCTGTCCCTTACTCACAAGACCATGTCTGCCTTCTTAACCTACTTGCCTTTGCAGAATTCCTGCTAATGCTTTGAGATTCAGTTCAGGTCCTGAATTTTAGGAAGGTTTCTTCGACTCCCTTACTTGCTTTCGTTGTATGCCTCAGATGAAGCATGCTCTGAGCTTGTCTCATAGTTTTGCATTTGTCATTGTTCTCACTGCATAGCATTTTGATGATCTCTCCATGATAGCTTTCCAATCTATGTATGGGGAACTTGAGGACAAGGACCATGGCTTGTTCTTATTTACAGCCAACGTGCTGAGCACAGAGAGCTTGTACCGAATGGCAACAAAAAGTGTTTTTTTTCAATAAATAAATGAATAGTTAGAAGTTCAACAAAATTAAAAAAAGGAACATCTTTTAAATCTATGTTTTTCTGTTTGTTCTTCCTCAGGTTTACTAATGTTGTGACCTGTAAGTCACAGTGAGCAAAATCGTAGGCTCTCTAAGGTGCAAGAAAAGATTACAGGTCTTCTAAATTGAAGGGGTCATTTCTTTGCATTTATCCCTATTCAATTAGATCTCTAAAATTTAAGTTAATCATAATAATGTAAAATATGATGTATTATTAATTAATGCCCCATTTTAATAATCTTTCTACTATTTAAACAGTTCAAATCACTATAAAAGTCTTTATAAAAATATTCACATCATAATCATTTGAAGACAGTTCTGATCTACTTTGTGAATGTAAGGATTGGTAGCTTCATTGTTTTTCTTTATTTCTTGCTTTGGATCATTTTTTTATTCTCCAGAGGATTAATTTGCTGTAGTTAATCTTATACTTGATAATAAAAGCTTAAATCCTCACTCTAAGCATGCTATATTTTAATGAAATAAACTCAAATATTAAAATAAGTAATCAGATACCACCTTCCAGCTCTTGAAGAAAAGGAGAAAGTCAACAGTTGTACACAAATTGGCATGTTGAAGGTGACTGTCAGCTCCTCCAGGTTGATTTTGTTCCCAGCCTTAAACACATATGGTACATCATGCTGTATCTTCAGGCTGTGTCAGCTACACATGGTATAGCAATGGTAAGGAAGAAACACAAAATGCAAGGCTTTGATCTTCAAAGTTACCTAATTTGCCTTTGCTCAAAAGCAGTTGTTACAGCTACAGAGTTAAAAAGTCTTCTGAAGAAATGTAAATGGCTGTCTGTGCAAATTTAGTCTCAGGCATAAATCTAGTGACCCAGGATATATTTTCACCATAAATCCAAGTGGCAAGATAGGTCCCAAGAGAATCATGTTCCTTTGGTGATTAGAGATTGAGTGGATTTTCCCCAAAAGGAGGAAGGACTGATTTTCTTTCCTTCTGCTTCTTTTCTAACTCCAGGTTTTTCAAGTCCCTACATTCGAAGGTGAGCCAAAGTGATTTATATGAGGTAATAGAAGAGTAACATTTTAAATCTGTGTTCTAGGTACTCTCATCAGACTGCTAATAGGGCTGATCAATTAATAGAGTTTGTAAATAATGTGGATTTTTGATGATTGGGGAACAACTCTATCATATCAGGTTTCTCTTTGTTTGTTTTACCTGTGTCTGTGGTGGTTATAAACTGATGTTTTGGGAAGATAAAACTTAGAGTATTTAGGGTTTTGCTGTAAACAGCTGGAGGGAACATTTCTAAGAATTTGAAATCTCATTTCAAAGAGCCCTCAGGTGTTTGCTGTTAAATGGTGGAAATTTCAAATAGATGATCCTTTATTTAGCAAGTTATCTCAATGAGTTTTCTGAGTATGCAACATGAACCTAAACATTATTTAGGGTAGGGTAGGGTAGGGTAGTTAGAGCTCAAGTGGATTGCACAAGAAATGAACTGGAGTATTGTGTTGGAGGCTGTCCTTTAGAGACATTTCTATTACATTTAGTTTCTCTCACAAAATCTCAACTGGGAAAAAGTAAGCTAAAAAAGATAAAAGAATAGAAATACCATAGCTGAAGTAAGGGGTAGATGCTCAAGCTACAAATGAAATTATATCAACATAGTTCTGAAGGCTTAGAGGAAATGATAACCAATATCAGGTGTGTCCTGATCTTCTCCAAGTCCACCTTACCTTCCAAGAGTTTTAAATTTACTTGGAATAATAACCTCATGAGGTGCCAGCTGATGCAGTTAACCACAATTTTATATCTTATTATCTATTTGCAACCTGCTTGTTTAAAAATTGTTTCACCATTTGTTTGTCTTTCTCCTAACAGGCTTTCTTTACCTAATTTAATTAGTTTTATTGCTTTCCACATACCCTATAAGGACTTCCAACTTGTACAATAACTGAACCACCATTATGTCCCCTGATTCTCTTCCAAGTCTTCCCTTTGGTTCTCCCTAAGTGCTCTTCAGTTGTCATGCTGTGTCCCCACTTCTAACTCTGCTCTGTCTCCTGAATACCTATAATTCCAATTTAAAGTTTCTATACCAGTTGCTTCTCCCATAACTAAAAGCTAACCTCCCACAGCTGTTACATAAGAGAATGCTGTTCACTTATTCATTTAATAACCACTTTTGAAGAGCTTTCAAAAGTGTTCAGTCCACATTTAAACATGCGGAAGGTATTTGCAAAATTATTTTATGGGTACAAACTATGTAGATTAAATCTAGACATAGAAAAAACATGAGCAGTATAAATGTAGAAATTTGGAGTAAACCAAATGCCATTGCAGACTAGAGTTAGATTAGAATAGATAGTGTTAGCAAAAAAGGACAAATAAGAAAAGGTTAGCATTAATTTACTAAGAGCAAAATGTGTTAGCCTATTTTCTGTCAAATTTTTGCCAGGTTTACTGCAACGTGAGTTCCAAAAAATGACATACTTGGAATTTTTTTAAAGTATATTTTATTGATTATGCCATTATAGTTTTCCCTTTTCTCCCCTCCTCCCAGTATACCCTTTCCTCCATAAATCCCACACCTCTTAGTTCATGTCCATTGGTCATGCATGTAAGTTCTTTGGCTTCACCATTTCCTATACTATTCTTAACATCCCCCTGTCTATTTTGTCCCTACCAATTTTGCTTCTTGATCCCTGCACCATTTCTCCCTTTATGCCCCTTCCCTCTCCCAGTTGGTAACCTTTAAATGATCCCCATACCTATGATTCTGTTCCTGTTCTGATTGTTTGCTTAGTTTGTTTTTATTTTTATTTTTTTAGATTCAGTTGTTTGTTACTTGTCATTTTAATGTTCATAGTTTTGATATTTTTCTTAAATAATTTCCTTTAATACTTCATATAATAATGGCCTGGTGATAATGAACTCTAGCTTTGCCTTGCCTGGGAAGCACTTTATTTGCCCTTCTATTCTAAATGGTAGCTTTACTGGGTAGAATAATCTTGGTTGCAGGTTCTTGCTTTTCATCACTTTGAATACTTGCCAGTCCCTTCTTGCCTGCAAACTTTACTCTGAAAAATCAGCTGATAGTCTTATGGAATTCCTTGGTAGGTAACTATCTTCTCTTGCTGCTTTTAAGATTCTCTCTTTATCTTTAACCTTTGTCATTTTAATTATAATGATTAGTGATATTGGGCATCTTTTCACATACTATTGGCCATCTGTGTGTTCTCTCTGGAGAAGTGTCTATTCAGAGCCTTTCCTCATTTTTAATTGGATTGTTTGTTTTGGTGTTCAGTTTTGTAAGATTTTTAGAAATTTTGGATATGAACCCCTTCACAAATGTATCAGCAATTATGTTCTCACCATTCAGTGGGTTGTGTTTTTATACTCTGATGGTTTCCCTTACTATGCAAAAACTTTTTAGTTTGCTATAGTACAGTTTATTTTATTTATTTATTTATTTTAGTTTCCTGTGCCCAAAGAGGTATATCAAAATAAATATTGCGCCCTGGCTGGTAGCACAGTGGTTAAGGCGCCAGCCTGTGAACCCAAAGGTCACAGGTTCAATTCCCCAGCCAGGGCACATAACCAAGTTGCAAACCAGGTCTCCAGTCAGGTCTGTGGCTGGAGGCAGGTGAAACGCAACCATACACTGATGTCTGTCTCCCTCTCTGCCTCTCTCCCTTCCCCTCTTTCTAAAAAATAATGAAATAAAATCTTAAAATAAATAAATAAATATTGCTAAGAGAAATGTTCAAGATTTTACTCCCTATGGTTTCTTCTAAGATTTTTATGCTTTTGAGTTTAATATTTCAGTCTTTAATTGATTTTGAGTTGATTTTTGTATGGGGTGTAAAAGGATGGTCTAGTTTCATTTTTTGCATGTATTTGTCCAGTATTCCCAACACCATTTATTTATTTATTTTTAAAGATTTATTTACCCTTTTAGAATGAAGGAAAGAGAGAAAGAGAGGAAGAGAAACATTAGTGAGTGAGATACATGGTTGTTTCTTGCACATTACTGACTAAAGACCTGGCCCACAACTCAGGCATGGACCTGACTGGAAACTGAACTAGTGACCTTTCAGTTTGCAGGCTGATGCTCAGTCCACCAAGCCATACCAGCCAGAGCCCAACACCATTTATTGAATTAAAATATCTTCAGTCCATTGTATTTTTTTGTGTACTTTATCAAATATTAATTGACCGTAAAGGCATAGGTTTATTTCTGGGCTCTTTATTCTGTTCCATTGATCTATATGTCTAATTCCAGTATCATGCTGTTTTGGTTACTATGGTCTTATAGCATAGTTTGATATTAGGTAGCATGATTCCTCCAACTTCATTTTTTTTTCCTGAAGATTGCTATTGCTATTTGGGGTCATTTGTGGTCCATATAAATTTTGGAATATTTGTTCTAGTTCTATGAAATACACCATTGGTATCTTAATAGTAATTGTGTTGAATCTATAGCTTGCTTTGTGTAGTATGGATATTTTAATGATAATTCTTTCTATCCATGAACATAGTATATACTTCCACTTACTTGTATCTTCAGTGTCTTATAAATTTCTGATTTTAGTTCTTTTACATTTTTTACTAAATTTATTCCTAGATATTTTATTCTTTTTGAGAAAAAGCGAATGGAATTATTTTCTCTAGTTTCTCTTCCATATAGTTCATTATTGCTATATAAAAATGCAACTGATTTCTGAATATTTACTTGTACCCCATATCCATTTATAAGTTCTAATAGTTTTTCTTTCTTTTTGTAGAATCTTTAGGGTTCTCTACATTCAGTATTGTGTCATCAGTAAATATTGACAGTTAACTTCATTTCAGATATTGTATCCTTCATTTATGCCTGGTTCTTTTTTATGGTTTCTGTGTCCTTTTTCTTGCTGTTAAGCATTTTAAAAAACATTACTTTGAACTTTATATCTGATAATTTGCTTGCCACCTTTCATTTAGCTCTTTTCCTGAAGATTCTTCCTGTTTTTTCATTTGAGGCCTGTTTCTTTGTCTCCCCTCTTTGTCAGGTTGTTTGCATTTGTCTTTATTGCATTAGATAGATCTGTTATAACTCCCAGCTTTCTTCAGGTGACTTTATGTAGTAGATGTTCTATGGGATCCAGTGGTGCAATCTCCTTGTTAACTCTAGTGGGGTACTCCAGGAATGTGTTTTGTGTGGGTTATGTGGGTACTCCTGTTGCAATTGAGTCTTGATTGATATTGGCCCATTTGTATTTGGAATTAGCTTTAAGGCCAGGGGAATGTGAAGCTCACCCCAACCAAGGAATGTGAGCTGCTGTGTAGGTGCTGAACACATGAAGTAGTATTTGCCTCAGCAGGTTTAGGTGCCTGTTAATATCTCCTTTTGGATATGCCACTTGTGAAGCTTATTGGATCCTGCTCTGATGTTGTCTGATGGTGGCCACTGAGCTATGTTGATTCCGGTCCTCTTAGGAGGGTTCTGGGGCAGGCCAATGTAAGATGCTGCTTGTGGCCAGTCCTTGGCAATCTAAGTCACCACCCATGGTTTGTGGCTGCCTCTGAGGCCTGGTGCATGAAGGAAGGACCAAGTTGTGTACCAAGGCTGGTTTTTAGCTACAGAAGTCCTGGGAGCAGGTCAGCAAAAGTTCCAAGGCACTCTGATATCCACCACTGCCTGCCTCTCTCTGCCAGCTTTCTGTTAGGCTCAGCCACTGAAAAAGCCTCTAACTGTACTCCTTAGCAGGGCGTAAGATCCACAGGGTGGGACAAGAGGGATACTAGAGAGTGGCACTATTGCTTTCCCTCAGGCTGATTCCACATATAGGAGAATGGTCTACCCCCACTCCAAATGACATCTCTCTTATGAGAGAATGATTCAGCACAGGGATCCTGGTGGCTTTTCCTTCAGCTCTGTCTCAAGAGCCACAAACCCCAGACACCCCTCACGTGACTCTAGTCACTCTGCCCTTCCTCCGCTGGAGCCCAGGTTGAGTGGCTGCAGACAAAATTTCATATGTTGCACCTTTAAGAGGGTGCCTGTGTCTCTAGCAGACTCTTATCTCTCTCTGGCAGACAGAAATCCTGCTGCTTTTCACAGCCAGATGTTATCTGGGTGCCTCTCCCTGTCTCTACTGCTCCAGGTAAGGGAACCCAGTGTGGGGTTTAGATGCCATGCTCCTCATGAGGAATCCCTCACAGCTGAGGTATTTCTCAGATATTGCCCATGGGAATGGAACGTAGCCCTTCTCATAGCTCTACCTTCCCTACCAGTCTCAGTGTGGCTTCTGTAAATCCTTACTTCTCTTCAGCTAGTCTTCAGTTGGTTATTTGGGAAGATTTTTCTATAATTTAGTTGTAACTCCAGTATGATCTTGGGAGGAGATATGTGTAGCTTCTACCTGCCATTGTCTTGGATCTTGGCATCTTTTCTTAATAGAGTAAATCCTATGTTAACCAAAACTTCTTTTACTTATCTTCATCATCCTCCACATAAAGCTAGCCAATAGCAAAAGATGGCTTCTTTAATTTCCTTTAGTAATTTATCAATGTGTTATGTCAATCATTGCCATGGAATTTTTTCTGAGGTGATCTCAAATCTATTTTTTCAAAATGTAACTACTACTCCTTTGGAACTCTCTAAAAGCATAAAAATTTCTCAGTCATTTGAAACAAAAAATAGATGCAAAAACTTTATTTACTCGCCCTGGCTGGTAGCACAGTGGATAAGGCGTCAGCCTGTGAACCCAAAGGTCGCAGGTTCGATTCCCCAGCCAGGGCACATAACCAGGTTGCAAACCAGGTCTCCAGTCAGGTCTGTGGCTGGAGGCAGGTGAAAAGCAACCATACATTGATGTCTCTCTCCCTCTCTGCCTCCCTCCCTTCCCCTCTTTCTAAAAATAATTAAATAAAATCTTAAAAAAAAACCAAAACTTTATTTACTCAAAGTCATTCATAAAGTTAAAGACCAGCCTTCATTTCTCCAGTACTTTGACAGCTATTATTTGTTTTAACCTTTATTCTAGGGTCCATACTCTATTCCAGTAATTATTTTGGTCCCCTTGTATAAAACCTCTGTTTTCCCTTGTTTGTTTTTCTACAAGGTTTCTAAGCATGAGAACTGATTATACTTGCCTAACATAGATAATAAAAGAAAGCCCTTGTATAGCATTTTCTTCACACATATCAGAAATACTTTGAGACTTTTCTACAAACTTTTTGACTCTAGTAATTATGATTCAAGAATTTTTATTTATTGATTTCTTATTCATGATTAATTTAATGCTATTATCATACTTGACAAGACAAAGCTCTGCCTTTACATGTAAGAAAAATCAGCGTTCCTAACCTGTATGACAAACTTGAAAAAAGTCAGTGGAACTAAGTGGCAGAGACAGTATTTGGATATCATTTTTTCAGACTAAAACTATTTGATCTTGATCATTATTCTGTGCACTAGTGAGTGAAGAGTTATAATAAAAATAATGTTAGTTTCTATTTATTCACTGCCAACTATATGACAGGATTTTGTGCTAATTTTCAAATTTTAAAGAGTTTTATGACAGGGTTTAGGATCCTTACAAAATGCTACTTTCTTTTCTACTGTTGAGAAGACGTAATAAAGGGAGAGAGATGAGGTTTTAATATGAGACATTTTTCCTCTGATTTTTAAAATTATGTATATTTAGTCCAACCCAAATTATGGTCTATAAGTCCTACCACTGAGCCTGCAAAAGGTACTATCACACATAATGAATTAGCACCTTGATAAAGATTTTAAACAAAAGAATAAATGGTAATAAAGCTTGATTTTTTTCTCTGACTTTAAGAGGTTAAACACTTTCTATATATTATTTTATGAAATCCTTATAATAACTTGACTGTATAGTGATTTATCTTTAATTTATAGATGAACAAATTGAGGTAGAGAGATTAAATAAATGGCTCAAGGTTACACAGTCTCTGAATAGGGTTTGGAAGAATATTCTGGAGAAATGGTGTTGGCTCATTGTGCTTTTGTAGGAAGCAAATTTAAAAAATTGCATTCCCATATTATACCATATTGTCTAAAGGTAATTTTAAAATTACATCTTGAGTCAATTTTTATCATATTTTTTTCCTGAAAAATTAACTACCTTTGATATTTTAAATGCACTTAGCATAATGGTTTTAGATTTTTATTAAAATTAGGTACTTATTTCTCTAGGTCTGGGGTATATCCTTTTCCTTTATTCCTTTTGGTATGAACTTGGATCTTTCATTTTTTAAGTAATTTATGTTAGATTTTTTAAAAAATAGAACCATCTTCTGAATTTATCACTGCATTTTTCTATTTCTAGTTAATATTTTTTCTTTCATCTTTATTTTTCTAGCTTCTTGAATTGAACATCAGCAATTAAATTCTGCCAAATCCAATGTGTTTTCCTTAGTTCCCATGGTGCTTAATCTATCTGTAGTGTTTAAGGTTTTTTCTTAAAAATATATTCTCTCATAGGTTTTTAAAATTCCATAGCACATTTCTTACTTCTCAGACTGTGTTTTCTTCATTAGTTCACCTTCTTTTCTTTCACTTGGAAAATCCCTTTCAAATTCAGCTCTTGGCTCTCAATGTTTCTCCCTTCTCTTGGGGTTATAGCAACTTCCTAGACTTCAATGATAATTTTCAAGAATATGATTTTTAATTACTTTATAAAATATAATTGATACATCATAAAATTGATTCATTGTAACTATATAATTCAATGATTTTATGCTTGTATTTATTTATTTTGATTTAATCTTTATTGTATTTTTTCCATTACCATTTAGTCCCCTTATACCTCTTACCCCCAGCAATCACCACACTGTTGTTCATGTCCATAAGTTGTTTTTCCCTTTTGCTCAATCCCTTTACCCACTAACCTCCTCCCACAGCTGTCAGCCTGCTCTCTACAGGTGCATCTCTCTCTATTTTCCTTGTTAGTTCAGTTTGTTCATTAGATTCCACATATAAGTGAAATCATATTGTATTTGTCTTTCTCTGACTAGCTATCTCATTTTAGCATAATATTCTCCAGGTCTATTCATACTGGCTGTGTAAATGTCCCATAGTTGTTTTATACATTTACTGATGAGCACTTGGGCTGCTTCCATATCTTGGCAATTGTGAATAACACTGCAATGAACACAGGCATGCTTATGTTCTTCCAAATTGTTATATTCCTAGCAGTGGGATAGCTGGGTTGAAAGGTAGATCTATTTTTCTTTCTTTTGAGTATTTCCATACTGCTTGCCACAGTAGCTGTACCAATCTGCATTCCTACCAATACTGTAAAAGGGTTCCCCTTTCTTCACATTCTTGCCAGACATTGATTGTGGATTTATTTGTGATAGCCATTCTAACAGGTGTGAGGGGATATCTTGGTGTTGTAATTTACATTTCTCTGATTAGTGATATAAAGCACATTTTTATATATCTATTGGGCACTTGTATGTTGTCTTTAGAAAGTATTTATTCAGGTCCTTTGCCTGTTTTTCAATTGTTCGTTTTTTTTTTGGTGTTGAGTTTTGTAAGTTCTTATAAATTCTGGGTATCAAGCCCTTATCAGATGTATCAGTGAATATGTTTTCCAATTCTGTGTGCTGTATTTTTATTTTTTTCATGATTTACTTGACTTTGTGTAGTCTTATTTATATATATTTTCTATTGTTTTCCTTGCCTGGGGAAATATATCCAATAAAATATTGCTATGTGCAATGTCTGTGATTTTTGTTGTCAATGTTTTCTTCTAGGATTTTTATTGTTTTGGGTCTAACATTTAAGTCTTAGATCCATTTTGAATTTATTGTGTGTGGTGTAAGAAGGTGGTCTAGTTTAATTTTTCTTCATGTATCTGTTCAATTTCCTCAATACCATTTATTGAATATACTAACTTTAGCCCATTGTATGCTTCCTCTGTCAAAGATTAATTGACCCTGGCAGTGTGGGTTTATTTTTGGGGTCTCTATTCTGTCCCATTGATCTCTGTGTCTATTTTTTATGCCAGTACTTTGCTGTTTTGATTACTATGGACTTACAGGTGTTTTTAAAAATAATTATGTAGAATTCTATCATCTAATTTTAGAATATTTTCTGTAATTCCTCAAAAGTTCCCTCATGCCCATTTATAGTTGATTCCTGCACCCACTCGTAAGTTAAGGCAACAACTGACCTGCTTTCTATTTGTATTAATTTACCTTTTTGGAGGTTTCATGTAAATGGAATCTGGCAATGTGTAGTCTTCTGTGTCTGACTTTATTTACTTAGCATAATGTTTTACATGTTTACACATGTTTACATAGTTTATTCCATTTTCTTATTAAATAATGTTTCTTTATATGGATATACCATATTTTACTTATCCATTAACTGGTTGGTGGGCTTTTTGATTTTTCTAATTTTGGTTTACTGTGAATAAGACAGTTACGAACACTCTAGTCTTTGTGTGGATATACGTTTTCACATTTTGTGGGTAGCTTTTCAAATGTAGAATTGCCCAATCACATAGTAACATTTTTGTTTTATTTTAGAAGAAACAGACAAATTGTATTCCAGAGTGCCTGTATCATTTATATTCCCCCCAGCAGTGAAGGAAAGATCAGTTTGTCCACATCTTTGCCAACATATATGTCCTTTCTATTGTAACCATTCCAGTGATGTGATGTATGTAATTTCATTTTTGTGAATATAAGTTTTAACTTTGTATCGTTGGTCCTGGGGTACTCTTAAATATTATCAGGTACACATTTCCAGCAGAAATATTATCAGTACACATTTCTAGCATATTGCTACATATTTTCACTTGGGTATTTCAGAGTCACATTAATCGTAGCCTGGGATTAATCAAATCTTTCTTTTGACTCCCTAATATTGGCATCCTTTTAGAGGTCCACATTCTTTACAATAGTTGTATCACTTCCCCCATCCCCAGTTTTGAACATTTCACATCATTCTATATGCTTTCTCTCCTCAGTCTCAGCTTTAACTAACCAGTATTTTCTACAATTTTTTTTGTCAGTATCATACACTACATTTTCTTCCTATTCTCAATACATTAATTCAAGCCTGAACTATTTTAAAGCTTTTTGTGCATTATAGTTTATTTCTAGTGCTATTTTGAGACTATCAAGATATGGTATAAGTTAGTGTGTGTGTGTGTGTGTGTGTGTGTGCGCGCGCGCATGTGTCTGATATCCCACTAGGGACTCAATCTTTCCATATCCCCTTATTCTTTTTAGCAGAATTTTACTTTTTCGTGTTAATTCTCTAGGGCTTCAAAATTTTCATCCCAAATTTCCATCTGAAGAAATCAAATCCTAACTCCAGTTATATTGGGACTCCTCTAAACATGTTTGTGCCTTTCAGCCTGGAAGCTCCCACCCATCTTACTTGGAATTATCTTATTTTGCCTGTTTGCCTCTTTACCAATCCTTACGAGTAGTTAAGCTTTTACTTTCTGAGTGAAGGGCTTACTAACTGCCCATGCATTTATAAACTATTCCATTTTTTTCATCCATCTATTTAATAATTTGAAAATTTACCATGAGACCAGGCTTTATGGTAGGAGCTAGAACACAAAGCGGATTATGATACAATACCTTTTATCAGAGAGATTAATTTAGTGTGATAAAGTTGACATAAAGACAGTTGAAAATAATATATTGCTACAGTAACAGAGTTGTGGACAGGATATTTTAATAAAAACAAGATTTGCCAAACTGCAAAGCTCCAGCTTGAATTAGGTAGGACTGAAAGTATGATTAGGAAGAGATGGTCTTTGGAGTCTTGAATGAGGTTAGGGGCAGGAAATTCTAGAAATGGAGGTCTGGCTCACAAGCAAGTGCATAGATGTAAGAAAGAGCCTGGTGCGACTGGAAGTTACTAGTAGAAAGCATTACTTACACTTGAAGTATCAGGAAGAGGTTGGTGCATGATGAAGCTAGAGAATTCAGAGACTTAGGCATGCATGAAAGATCTTGTTTCTCATGCTAACAAATCTAGAACATGCCATGGATAGTGTGACCCAAAAGGCTTTAATTAAGGGAATAAAATGGTCATCTTTCTGTTCATATATTTTGGCAACTACATGAGAGATACTTAAGACTTTTGAAAAAGAGACGAGTCAGGAATTATTTCAGTAAAGAGATAGTGAATACTTAAGTTGTAATTGTGGTGATGGTGATAAAGAGAAAGGAATTATTATGATAAATATTTTATAGATAAAATTGGTTACACTTTAAGTAGATATTTGAATGTGGGAGGGAGAGTGATTAGAGTCAAGAATAATTCCAGATTTCTGACTTTAGTAACCAGATGTATTAGTGGTGATATTAAGTAAGCATATTTTGGGTATCACTCATGAATCACTTACTACTTTGCAGAGCATCTTTTAATGAGTATAATATTTATCTTATTACACCACCAGATTGAAATACTAGACAGCAGAATCCAACTTCTAAATATTTTGCATAAATGAAAATTATTATTATTTTTATCTTTTAAAAAATAGAGTCTGCTCATTTTATCAGTTAAGAAATTGGTGGAAAATATTCTTAAAAACTTATCCTAAAGGAGTACTGGAAATAAAAGTAAATTTCAACATATAATGTGTTGAAACTCTTTCTCCTTTAATTTATACTATTAGGTACATATTTCTATGCTCAATTTATATAATGAATTTTATATTATATGCCTGTAGCATATCATTATACAGATGAAATATAAACTTTAACAAATGTCATCAAATGGGACATATGCCATCAAACTTGAACAAATGGGAAAAGGCTGGATGTGTCCATTGTTCAGTGGAATAATTGATGCTGAAAATAGTATATATATATATACCTGTATAATTTGTTGTTAGTTTTATTCTTCATTTCCTAAGAATAAAGTCCCAAAATGCAACATAAGGATTCCTCCTGACATGGATCCTTTCTTCCTCACCAATCTTGTGCCTAGCTAGTTCTCAATTATACCATTTTGTGGTAATACCAACCTGTTAACCCTGAATAAGTTATGTCTTCATGACTTTAGGCCTTTGACATACTTTTCCTTCTGCCAGGAATACCTTCACTCTAGTGAACTCAGTGAACTCAGTCTAAAGATCAACTCAAGCTAATCTTTCCCTAATTCTAGAGAAGATAAGCGCCTTCTTCTTCTTCTTCTTCTTCTTCTTCCTCTTCCTCTTCCTCTTCTTCTTTTCTTCTTTCCTTCTTCTTCTTCTTCTTCTTCTTCTTTTCTTAAGATTTTCATTATTTTTAGAGAGAAGGGCAGGGAGGGAAGAAAGGGAGAGAAACATCAGCGTATGGTTGTCTTTCACCTGCCTCCAGCTACAGACCTGGCTGGAGACCTGGTTGGAGACCTGGCTTGCAACCTGATTATGTGCCCTGACTGGAAAATTGAACCAGCGACCTTTGGGTTCTCAGGCCAGCACCTATCCACTGAGCCACTAGCCAGGACATCTTCTGATTTCTGCTGTGCATATTCACAAAAAAATTCCTTTCACTCTATGTAAATTGTGGTTTGCATTTCTGCACTCCATACTAGAATATAAGCTTCTTTCATTTAGAAAGTATATTTTAATTGGTTTCTTAATGCTAGTTTCTAGTGCTGTTTTAGCACATAATTAAGGCTCAATTTATGGTTATTTAACTCAATTGACATTGAGTCATTCCCAGTGGTCTAATAGTTTAGATGGCTAAATATAATTTAAAGAGGGAGGAAGTTAGAAATCTTCCTGGAGGCAATAGAATTACCTGCTCCTCCAGAAACCTTATTCTCTTCTGCATTATTTGGCTGAATTTTTAAATATGGAATACAATTTAATTCTATAGATTTTATGAAAATCTAAAATAAAATGAGATATAACCTAAGAGTTTTAAAAAATCTTGTGAAGCTTCTCATATTTATTTTGAAGGAAAAGAAAAAACTTGGTTTTCCCTTGCTAATTACTATTAATTATAATAGGAAGCAAGCAAAATGCAGCATATTCTATTTTAGCAGCAAAGTGGAGAAAGGTAATAGGCGGGATTTAAATTATACGAATAATTAAACAACAATGTTGTCTGTACCCACAATTTAAGTTGCATTTTCAACTTTTGACAACATATGGACATATTCTGTGACTGCCTTGGAAGCAAATGAAAATTCTTAAATGTCTTTTTAAAATCTCAGTTTCTTTTAAAAACATACAATTTTTCTATAATTTTTAAATCAGGAATCCTTAAACAAGTTTCTTAGGCTAATGTGATAGCCAGTATCTTTTTAAGAGAGTTCTATAACTTGCCAGTTGTATTTTTATTGCATAATTTCTAATTAGTGAAACACAAAGACTTGAGATGTTATCTTACTAAAAATCTTGATTTGTAAAATTCTTTAGTTCTTAGAAGAGTCTTTAGAAAAAAAGATTAACTATACTTCAACTCATTGTATCTGTTTTATTCAGGACACTTTTATTTATTTTTGTGATTTAAAAGCTTTTTTAAATAATATTTTAAAAATTAAATTTATTTAAATGACATTGAGGGCCTAGAACACTGAAACTCAGGACACTTTTTGATTGCAAGTTATAGTAAGAAAATTTCTGCATTCTGGCTGGTGGCACAGTGAATAAGGAGCCGGCCTGTGAACCCAAAGGTCTCTGGTTTGATTCCCAGCCAGAGCATATAACCAGGTTGCAAGCCAGGTCTCCAGCCAAGCTCTATATCTAGAGGCAGGTGAAAGGCAGCCATACATTGATGTTTTTCTCCCTCTCTGCCTCTGTCCCTTCCCCTCTCTCTGGAAATAATAAATATAATCTTAAAAAAAAAAGAGAGAAAGAAAGAAAGAAAATATCTGGCTCTCATAGCTGGAAAACTGAGGGGTGTGGCTATATTCAGCTTTGTCTGGATCAACCTTTACAAAGGATGTCTTTGATATCACTCCTTGTGTCTTTCTCCATTGTAGACCCTCTTCCCCAGCAAGCTAAATGGTCACTATTCTTGGCTAAAATATAAAGAAGATTTTTGTTAGGCTTAGTTGGGCTGTTTGGACAACTGGGTTACTCAGATTGGTCCAACTGAGGAAGCCCTCCCTGCACTGGTAGAGAGACTAGGCTTGCTTGAGCCATATTGTGAGCACTTTCCACAAGAGAAAGTTTCTCTAGTCCCAGACAATGCAGTGAAGTGGTTCTGGAGACATAAAATCAAGAAATTTGCACAATAATTATTTTCCTACCATGGAAAATTTTAGTATTAAATGAATGTTGTTTTCTGGCAAGTAAAATATTAAAAATTATAATGTTACATAATCCCCTACCATCTGGCCTTTTTAATATCTAGAAATGTGCAGTTTTGGCGTTTGCAACTGAGCCTAACCTTTCACATTTGCTTTTATATTTACCACATTTATATTTTTAATACCATAATTACACATCCAGGAAGACTCCAAGTCCTGACCTGGACACATATTCTTAGGGAATATACATTAGATATGCTTTTGAAATACAGACAAAGGAAAGACTAAACAAATGGGATGATATCAAATTAAAAAGCTTCTGCATGGCTAAAGCAAACATCATAAAAATAAAAGGGAAACCAACCATATGGGAAAACATATTTGCAAATGATACCTTAGACAAGGAAGGGTTTGATCTCCAAAATATATAAAGAACTCATATAACTCAAAGCTAGGAATACAAATGGTCCAATTAAAAAGTAAACAAAGGACCTGAATAGCCACTTCTCCAAGGAAGACATACAGAGGGCCTATAGGCATATGAAAGAATGTTTAACATTACTAGCCATCAGAGAGATGCAAATTAAAACCACAATGAGATACTACCTCACGCCTGTCAGAATGGCCATCATTAACAAATCAACAAACAACAAGTGCTGGTGAGGATGTGGAGAAAAGGGAACCCTTATGCACTGTTGGTGAGAATACAGGCTGGTGCAGCCACTGAGGGAAATAGTATAGAATTCCTTCAAAAAAATTAAAATAGAACTGCCTTTTGATCCAGCCATGGCTGGGATTGATTATACCTTAAGAATCCTGAAACATCAATTCAAAAAACTTTACCCCCATGTTCATAACAGTGCTATTTATAATAGCTAAGTGCTGGAGACAGTCTAAGTCCCCATCAGTAAATAAATGGATCAAAAACTTTAGTACATTTACACTATGTATAATACTATGTATAATACACTATGTATAATGCATATAATACTATGCAACAGAAAAAAGAAGGAACTCCTACCCTTTGCAATAGCATAGATGGAACTGGAAAGTATTATGCTAAGTGAAACAAGCCAGCTGGTAAAAGCCAAATACCGTATGATCTCACCTATAAATGGAACCTAATGAACAAAACAAAAGAGCAAACTAGAACCAGAGACATGGAAACAAGTAGTGAACTGTCAGGTTAGGGTGGAGGGGAGAGGGGGAAATGAGGGGGAAGATCTAGTCAAGGAACAGGTAAAAATGACCCATGGACATGAACAATAGGGTAGAGATTAACTATGGGAGAAAGGGTTGGGTGGAACAGAAGAGAGCAATGGGGGAAAACTGGAACAACTGTAATAGAACAACAATAAAGAAATGAATAAGATCTTTAAAAAAAAAAAGTACCCTGGGTGGTGGCAGGGTGGATAAGGAGCTGGCCTGCCAACCCAAAGATTGCTGGTTTGATTCCCCAGTCAGGGTACATAACCAGGTTGCAAGCCAGGTCTCCAGCCAGGTCTGTAGCTGGAGGCAGGTGAAAGGCAACCATACATTAATGTTTCTCTCCAGTTCTGCCTCTCTCCCTAAAAATAATAAATAAAATCTTTTAAAAAATGAATAAGAAAAAAGGAGAAATACAGGGTTTTCAGAATGTGAACAAGGTACCTCTAAATAGGCCATCTTTTAACATTTTCTGAGTGACAGAAAAAAAAAATCCTATGAAACATAAAATTTATCTATAAACTTTGTTAGACTTTCTAACATAGATAGATAATCTTATTAGAAAATATTATGTGTACCCTGACAAGCCTCCTGATAATATAACTGTGGTAATAAATAGAAGAGTGAATTTGTTGAGTTTAAGCTTTATAAAATAACTTTTGTAATATCAACCTACAATGATGTAATTTAAAATTATCTGTTTTCTGTTAAACCCTTTATTCTATACTACTTTATTCATACTCTCCCTATTGTTACTTCCCTGAAGCTAAACATCTGGTGAAATAAATATAATTAGTATTTATTGCTATTTATATGGTATAAAAAAATCTATTCCCTAAGTTTTAGGGGATAATTTAAATAACAATGAAATATGTTGACAATCATTAAGAATTGAAGATGCTATTATAAAAAATTAGTTTCTTCTTAGAGCTGAAATACATATTTCTAATACATAAACTACACTTTATTTTCAGAATAAAATTTCACAATAATACCATTTATAAGAAGTATATCTTATATCAGTACATTATCATTATCATCAATATCAACCAAATTTATATTGCATGCTAAATATAAAAGTGCTAAAGATACTACTATACTAGTTTTCATACCTTGTAAGAAGCTGCATAAAGTTGTGAATAAAACCAAAATTTGGATTAGATCTGAGCCCTACTCATTTTATTTGTTTGCTGCCTCATAAGATTTTTATAAATATTAAATGGATAATCTATATAGAAGTGACCAGTTCAGTAATAAAGTGTTTTGTAGATGCTGAAAATAACTTTATTTCCTTTTCCAGTTTCTATTTTCTTTTCCCTTTTCTTATCATTATCATTTCTTTTTCTCTCAGATTAGCATTCTATCTTCTTTTCTTAAGCTTCACTGAGTTCATTTGAAAACTTCAAGTTCATATTTTTTAAGATTTAAGTTCAGTAAATAAGAGAGTTTTGCTGTAAAAGTTCTTTCCACAAGTTCAAGAATTCACTCTGGTTGGATTCTGTTGATGTCTACCCCTAGAATCAATCAGCATTTCCAACAGATTTGGTGTATACTGACTGATATGAGCTTGATGACCTAGTGCAGGGTGGAAATGTATGAAAATGGTGGAATGGGGTGTTTTCCCTAAGGGAAAATGTGGGTACTTCTACCAGAAGAAAACTGATTGCAAGTTGGCTAATGAAAACCCAACAAATGTTCATTATGTTTTCTTCCTTTATGAAGCTCACAATTTAGTTTAATTCAAAAATACATAAAACATATAATATATATAGCTACTTAAAAGAGCTCAAGTAGAATTGGTTACTGATAAGTAATTTGTTTTAATTATGCTTTCCTAGAGAGGCAGTATCTGTAGTGACAAGAACACAATCAAGAATCAGAGTCCCAGGTTTGGTTTCCAGATCCATTACTCAACAAGCTTAAATTCTTAAATTCTCTATCATAGTTTTCACATTCATTCTAGTAATACTATCTGTTTTAAATGGTGTTTTAAGAAGTTACATAAGTTAATGCATGTAAAACATATATAGCCTTGTTTTAACTTGAGGAAGACTAAGACTCACATGAGATTAGGGGGAAGATGTTTCCAACTAGAAACAACCATGTGACCAAAGTATGTGGGAGGGGAACTTTCATGTTGAAATAATAGGTATCCATAGAAATTACAATAAAAACCTTAAAAATTCACCTCCCAGAACCTTCGTGAAGTGATTAGTTGGCTTTCTCATACTGTTTGCTTTCCTTGATATCTTTTTACTTTGTATTGCCATTTCTTTAGATCACTTTCTTCTTTTAAGGCCCAGACTTCATTTTACCTCTTCTTAGGTACATATGTCTTATTGAAGAGAGGTCACTATCTAAAGTTGTTGCTAAACTGGTTACTCAACTTTTGAATTAAAGATGTAAACCAACACAGGTCAAGTTGGAGTTCTTTCACTGCTTCATTAGTCTTCTCTTCCCAAGGGTCCTGATAATTTCATTTTTAGATCAAGTCAATATTCTTAAGTACCGAACTTGCATGATTTCTTTGAATTATTTTATCCTTCTAAACATCCATTCTAGAATTGCTGCTTTCTCAATGTCATTGTGACAGGACCTATCAAGGCTTTCCTCCTCTATTAATGGCCATTCTATCACAGTCTACTTTTCAGGCTTCCTCTCATCTGCTCTTGATGTGAGCACTCTTCAAACCCTTTACTAGGCCACCCCCCCTCCCCCACCCACCTGTGTAGTTTCTCATCATCTCTTGTGACCCTAGATATAGGACATAGACTAGTTAACGGCTTCCAGATCTGTATTATTTCCAATACATTTTTCTCTCTTGAGGCAAAAATTCTCATACACATCTGCCAACATTTCCACTAGATGTCTGAAGGGATTTAAAATTTTCAACATTACTGGTTTTATATTTAGGTATTGATATAAGACCTAAAACAATTACTTAGAAGAGAACCTAGGTATTAAACTTATGAAACTTGCTCTTAGGGAGGATTTTATAGACTTGACTCCAAACGCAAAGGAAGTAAAGGCAAAAATGAATAACTGTTACTAGGTTAAACTGAAAAGCTTCCACAAAGCAAAAATAAAACAAAATGAAATGAAAAAAAAAAAAAAAAAAAACCCAACCAAATGGAAGAAGATATTTGCAAACAGCAGCTTCAACAAAGTATTAATATCCAAAATATATTTTTAAAAACTCACACAATTTTTAACACCAAACAGTGCCACTATAAAATGAACAGAATCAGAACAGATACTTCTCCCAAGAAGACATACAAATGGCCAATAGATTATATGAAAAGATGCTAAACTTCACTCACTATCGGGGAAATACAAATCAATAATGAGATGCCATCTCACACCTGTTAGAATGGCTAGTGGCACTATGACAAGTAATAACAAGTGTTACAGAGGTTGAAGAGAAACAATAACATTTGTTCATTGTTGGTGGGAATGTAAACTAGTATGGCCACTATGGACAACAGTATTGAGACTCCTCAGGTAATTAAAAATAGAGTTACCAATGACCCAGCAATCCTTCTTCTGAGTGTTTGCCCTTAATATTTGAGAATATTTATTTGCAAAGATATATACATCCCTATGTTTATTATAGTATTATTTATGGTGAGCAAGACATGAAAACAACCAAAGTGTGTTTTGATTGATAATTAGAAAAAGAAAATGTGGTAAGTACATATACAATGAATTAATAGCCAACCACGAAAAAGATGAAATACTACCGTTTGCAACAACATGGGTGGATCTTGAGATTATCATGGTAAGCAAAATATACCCAGCAGAAAAAGTCAAGAACCATATGCTTTCACTCGTATGTGTGATATAAAACTGAAAACAAATAATGAACAAACAAGGAAAACAAACAAAAATTCATAGACATAGAGAACAATATTGCAGTTACCAAAAAGAAGGTGGCTGGGGGAAGTAGTAAAGAGTAAAGGGTGTCAAATATATGGTGATGAAAGAAGATTTTATTTTGGGTGGTGGGCACATAATTCAATATATAGATCTTATATCATAAAAATGTCCACTTGAAGCCTATATAATTTTATTAACTGATGTCACCCCAATTAATTTCATTTAAAAAGTAAAAACAAAAAATTTCAACATGCCTAAAATGAAACTATATTCCCACTAAACTATCTATCCTCCTGTGTCCATTACCATCTAACCGGAGGCCAGGTTCCAAGAGGGGTTTTCATCTTTACTTCCTCTATATTTCTAACCATCTAAATATCTGGGATCTTTCTATTTAACTACCCCAATGTTACAACCTTGTCCTAACATCATTTCCCCCTTTGGATTTTTATAATTACCTCCTAAATAGTCATTCTGACTCCAGACTTGTTTCTCTCTACTTATTATCCAGTTTTAAAAATACTGTCTTCCTGATGACAAAATTTGATGAGACAACATCCCTTCCTGTGGTTATTCAATGACTCCTACTGACTTTGAGCAAAATCTAAAATATTATATGCTCTTATGTTATTTCTGCTTTTAATCTTTAGTCCCATTGTATATTACTTCCTTGACCTTGCCTGGTATTAGCCACCAAATCCCCTCTTATCCCCCAGATTACATGCATGTTGTTCCCTCTCTCTGAATAATTTTTCCTTCCTCTTTTTGCTGTATTTGACACTATTAATCATTCTCTCTTTGGTCTTCTCTAATACTTTGTTTACAATTGCAAAAACTCACCATATTTTCAACATTCTTCTTGTATCAATGTATTTTTGTCTTTTTCAAGGGGTTTTTATCTTCAGAGACCAAGAACTTTGTTGATCTGATTTGACATATCAATGGGAAGCTCAGGATTTACAAATTAGAGGTCTTCATCATCTTCTTCATTCAATCTTCATCCTCTTTAGTACTCTCTATTTTTTTAAATTTTATTTTATTGTTGTATTACATTCATCCCATTTCCCCTCCCACCCATGCACTCCCCTTCCCCACCCTCCCCATTCCCCTTACAGTTAATCCCACAAGTTGTCCATGTCCATAGATCACCCATGCTAGTTCCTTGACTAAACTGTTCTCCTTCTTTGCCTCTTTCTTCCTCTCCCCCCTCCTCCCTCCCCTCTGCACACTGAAAGTCTGTTCCTTGTTTCATGTCTCTGGTTCTATTTGGCTTATTTGTTTTGTTCATTAGTCTCCTGTAATGGATGCAATCACATGGTATTTATCTTTCATTGACTAACTTATTTCATTAAGCATAGTACTCTCCATTCCATTCATGTTGTTGCAAAAGGTGGGAGTTTCTGCTTTATTTCTACTATATAGTATTCCATTGTGTAAATGTACCAAAGTTTTTTGATTCATTCATTTGCTGATGGGCACTTAGGCTGTTTGTAGCAGTCGGCTATTGTAAACAGTGCTGCTATGAAGATTGGGGTACATAGATTCTTCTGAATTGGTATAATTTTAGCAGTGGAATTGCTGAGTCAAACAGCAGTTCCATTTTTAGTTTTTTGAGGAAATTCCATGCTGTTTTCCATAGTGGCAAGGATATTGTGGCATTGAACAATATATATGTATATTTATATATATATAACTGATATATATAGAACTTATTTACCCTAAAAAGCAAAATACACATTCTTTTCATATGCACATGACACATTCTCAAAGATAGATGACATGATAGGACACAAGACAAGCCTCCACAAATATAAGAAAATAGAAATCATACCAAGCATCTTCTCAGATCACATGGCTTAAAACCAGAAACCAACCTCAAAGGAAAAACCCCAAAACGTTCTAATTCATGAAGACTGAATAACATGCTATTAAGTAATGAATGGGTAAACAATGAGATCAAAGATGAAATCAACATGTTTCTGGAAACAAATGAAAATGAATACAAAACAGCCCAAAACCTATGGGACACAGCAAAGACAGTCCTCAGAGGGAAGTTCATAACAATACAGGCCTGCCTTAAAAGGTTCGGAGAAGCTTATACAAACAACCTAACCATAAAGCTGCAAGAACTAAAGGAACAACAACACATAAAACCCAGAGCAAGTAGAAGGAAGGAAATAATCAAGATCAGAGCAGAATTAAATGACTTAGAAACTAACACTATAATTCAAAGAATCAATAAATCCAGGAGCTGATAAAATAAACAAAATTGACAAGGCTTTAACCAGACTCATCAAGAAAAATAGAGAGGACCTAAATAAACAAAATCAGAAATGACAGAGGCGAATTCATAACCAATACTTCAGAAATAAAAAGGATTGTAAGAAATTACTACAAACAATTATATGGCAAAAAAATTGACAACCTGGGTAAAATGGATAAGTTTATGGAAATATACCAAAACTGAATCAAGAAGAAACAAAAAGCCTGAATAGACTGGTAACAACTAGTGAACGTGAAACAGTAATCAAAAATCTCCCAAAGCACAAGAGCCCTAAACCAGATGGCTATTTAGGCAAATTTTACCACACATTTAGGGAAGAACTAACTCCTGTCCTTCTCAACCTATTCCAAAAAATCAAAAACAGGGAAGTTTCCCAAATTCTTTCTATGAGGCCAATATTATTCTAATCACAAAACTAGGTCAAGGCACTCTCTATTTTATTTGATGATGTTTTGTTCATTCAGTGTTCCATGTTAAATTCTGGAAGTTATTCTATATTCCTCTTTCCCTGTTATGCATGTATCCATTGCATTTCTAGATTTTTTCCCCAATTTTACCACCAAAAATAATTCTCAAATATCATCATAATTCTCTCTATTGCTACTACCACTGCCTTAGTTTAGATCCTAATTACCTCTGATAACAGCAATCAAACTAGTTACCATTCATTGTTATGGAACAGTGCTCTTTTTTAGTGTTTCACATGCATTATGTTGGTTAATTCTCACAGAAAATTTCTTTGAAATACGGCTTACCATTGTGTTTTTATATGGATGAGAAATTGGAGGGTCAAAGTCAAAGAAGTCTGATAATGTTCAATACTCACAGAGCTACGACTATATACTATACACACACACACACACACACACACACACTCCCATCACATATTGGGGACTCTAAAATCCAATGGCTTTAAAATCTTTAATCTTGTTACTCTTAAAATAATTACTCTTAAAAACAGATATTTGTTTTTAAACTCTTTCTTAAAATCTCATCAAAATATTGTCATATGGCCTGCTTAAAATTCTGTGTCCTGTATTGAAAAACATTTTTTGGTGACTCTTTCCTGCTGACATTGATGCTGCCTTTCAGAGTAAATTTGGATCAGAAGAGGAGTAATCAGAAAATGCGACTGAAGGCATAACACTCTGTTCCCTCTCTTCCCTTTCTCCAGTGGCATAAGCTTCCTTAGAGCTTTTAACCCCCAAACTCTGAAAGGGCTTCAGCAGGCTTAGTATTTTATTTTCCAGTCTACCTAAAGGAAAACTCGCACAGTGCATTCACTGTGTAACCATGCTCTCATGTTATACCTTATCTTTTCCAGCTCATTAGATGTCCATCGTTCTCCTCCCAAGAAACTTTCTTAATTATGTCCGTGGTGCACAGCTTGCCTTCTTTAAGGCTATGTTTTCCCCTCTGTTCCTGACATTTCACTGGAGAGGAAATCTGCATCCAGGCTCCAATGGCAGCCATAGGTCACCACGTGAAAACTTGGAGGGCAAAAAATATTGTCAGTAATGAGATCTCAGGAATTTGGAAAGTTCACAGGGTCCTTTGTACAACACCAAAAAATCCCTCTGTTTCCTCTGGTGCTGTTTCATGTTAATTTCAAAACATCAGCCAGTGCAAGGAATCTCAACTGAAACTTCAGTTCACAGCCAAGCCCCCTTTCATCCTTTTTTTGCAGCAAGGCACTTAGATTTATCTTGTTGATCTGGGGAAAAAAGGAAAAAAGAAGAAAGAAACACAGTCACATGAGTATAAGGTATGGAACAAATTGAGGGATTTGCTCCTACTACTTTACTCTTTATTAAAATGAAAAGGGAAAATTATCTTTCAATAGGATGCAAATTATTATGATTATTTAATATTGAAAATTGACATTCCAAAATTACATCTTGGTGATAAAGGCTGAATAATAACAAATAGATTATTTCACAATTATAGGGAATTCTATCATCACTTTGTCATTGATTTTGCTTTGTGATTCCTCTGGTTCTGTTCAGTGAGAGGGCAGAAAGCCAAATTCACCTCTGTTTCTATTTGTGACCTGTTTGAGCCTAACACATAGAGAAAGATAGAAATAGAATACAGGAAATGATTGATGCTGACCTTGTACTGGGTACTATGTTGCCACTCCATTATTTTTAAGCTGTGAAATTTGATTTGAATACAGGTGTGCTTATGGAAATGCATTCCCACTGGGTCAACTCATATTTCCCATTGCCCTGGTTTCCATACCATACAATTATACCTCTAGGAATGTGCCTTCACAATTCAGCAAAGGAGGATCATAGGTAAGCTTAAGAATGGATTCTAACTCCCCAGCCCCAAGTGTTTGACTCATAGAATCAAAGAAATTCTAGCAAAATTATTAGCCTCGTCTCCGATTTTTAGGCCAGAGAATAACAAAGATTCTTGCTTGGGCTCTTTCTTTATTAGTTTTCTTCATTTTTTTAAAAAGTGTTTTTCTGTTGAGAAATGAGTCAGAGACTTACAAGTCGGAAATGAACACTCATACTATTATGTCTCCCAGGCTCTTACATAAGGCAGTTAGTGAAAGGTCCTTCCAGGTTTGAGAAATTGTTTTATAGAGTACAAAGCACCAAGTCCACTGTGATGTATTGTGATCTAGCAGTTATATTGATTTAAAACACCAGATCATCCATTTTTCAATCTTCTTGGTGTCATCTTACAGAAAAGAATTTAGTATAAAATCATTTGTGGAATTTTAGCAGATAAAGCATACTATACATAATAGCTTGAATAAATTATTATTTTTACTTAAGAATCATACTTTTGTCCAGTTTCTCAATTCTGTTATTTTCACTACTAGAAAAAAACTAAATGATATACATTGCCTCACTTTCTACCCCTCTTACCTAAATTACCTATGAAACATTACTTCTTATGTTTTAAATGCATCATTACATATTATTTCTTTTGGAAAGCTTTCTTTGACTTGTCCCTGACCCCATCCTATTCTTGCCTACACTATTTTAGACTCATTGCATATTGTGGTTTCCTTTGTTGCTCTTATCAAAAGTGTAACCATATATAAACCTGCAAATTTACTAGTGAATATATTTCACTACTAGGAAACTGAGCTTAGCCCCGGTGGACCTATGTTTAACTTGTTCAATATTATATCCCTTAGTGTTGGGCAAATCATATGTACTTATAAATGCGTGCTGACTCTAAAAATGATTCCCAAAGCTATACTTTATATTTGACCCAATGCTTTAAGCAGAATTTGTAACAAGAAAAATTTTAACTTAATTCTAAAATTTTGGAAGGAAAATCACAAAGGCTCCCTTAGAGAAGAAAGAGGTCTCCTGCAAATGAACGGACAACAAGTGTGAAATTAACAACAGATTTATTAATGGACACCAAGATACTGGAAGTAAATGTCTTAAACCTAGAATCCTATACCCAGTCAAAATTGCCTTCAGTTTTGAGTATAAAGAAATGAAGTTTTGGATATTGATAAATTCAGAAGGCTTATCACTTGCATACATTTTCAACAAAGGTTACTGGAAGATACACTTTACTAATCCAAAGCCACTATGTGCATTACACATGCACACACACAAAGTATGCTTCTCCCATGTTGACTCACTTATCCAAACATCAAAAGTAAAACTGGGGAATTAAATCTAAGATCTAGCAAATAAAATCCGATATCTGGAAGGTGTTTAAAATGGACATAGACAGCTATCAGAATACTGGTATGAAGGAAGAGGAAGGTTACAGATATTACCTACATGTTAGTAATGTTTTAATGAGTTTTCCCAAAACTTAATGGTAATCATTATAACATGTATAGGAGGAAAATTTCTATACCGCTTCATTAAGAAAAGAAAAATTTGTCAATTTAACTATAAAGAGGAAGAGTGGACAGGGGGAAGCAATAGGAAAGTATAGGATAAATGGTGACAAGATAAATATAGCGGTAATTAAATTTAAAAGAGAAGACATAGAATGTGTTGAAAAAGATCCAGCTATGTAATGTTAACAAGAGACACACAAAACTGAATATAAACTTTAGGAATAAAGGGGCATAAGGGAATGTATCAGGCAATGGTAAGAAAATAAGACACATGTAACAGCTTTAATATTGAACATTGAAACTAATATACAAAACTGAGGTGAAGGGTATGTCATAAATTATATAATTCACCATAATGTGAATCTTGATTCTTTATAATAATGATCAAATCTTTATATTAATCATTTAATTATCATAATAATCTTTTTATTAATAACTTAGGTGTGCTTTATTTGCTTATTTATAAATTGCTCATATAAAAAAGTAAAGAACTTGGTAAAAGTTTGCAGGGCTGGCAGGCATGTGTCTGTAGGGCCACAGAGTGGCTCCATGGGAGGAGAAGCAATGTGAGGTCAATCTAAACTCCCCACTCAGTGAATGAAAGGAGAGGGTGGTCACCTTGTTTCACAGTATTGTTGTCATTCTTTAATTGTGGGGAGCAAGTGACGCATTGACTTGAGCACACTTGACTCTCTTGCTTTACCACTTGTTCTCCTTCCCCACACTGCTAGCCTATTATTCTAATCAAAGGAATATTGATGCCATCAAAACAAGCTTTTGAGTAACAAATCACCCTCCATGCTTATGATTTAGCCCTTCCCTTAGAAAGGTCTGGGCAGCTTTTATGGGGCTTTTTCTCTGGATCTTTACTTATAACCAATGATAACTGTAAAGCATTGACTTTTTATATTGATCATTTCATTTGAAAGAGCATATAGTTGGATAGTATTAAACCTAACTAAGGATGAAGGTGATTGTGACTTAGATGTTGATTATTTCTCATATGTCAGTAAGCTATAGTTTTAAAAAATAGTGAGCCACAGAAGTCCAAAACTCTGACTATACTAGTAAATGAAAGATTTTAGAAGATTTATGGTCGGAATGAAAAGAGAGCCCAATGATCCTGAAAACAGTACTTCAGAAGATTTTAAAGTTAAAAGATCATATATGTATATGAGTGGCTAGGACGCTTGACTGGAGAATATTTAATACTTTTTTTCATTACAGTGTTAGTAAAATAATTTTTTAAGCCTGAGTTCCAAGATGATTTTAGAATTTAGTTTTTGAGTTTATAAGAAGTAAAGACATTTCTTTCTGATCCCTTTCTTCTTTATACCATATATATATGTGTGTTTATATGGCACAGATAAACAATATTAACACTTCATTTATTGTTGTATATAAAAATACCTTTGTTCTGAATATTGACTTTATATCCAACTATTTTGCTAAACTTGCTTATTAGGTTGAGTAGGTTTTTGGTGGATACTATCAGGTTTTGTATGTACACTATCATGTCATCTGAAAATAATGAGAGGTTTACTTCCTCCTTTCCAATTTGGATGCCTTTGATTCCTTTTTCTTGTCTGATTGCTAAAGCTAGAACTTCCAAAATGATGTTGAACAGAAGTAGAAAGAGTGGACAGCCTTGTCTTGTTCCTGATCTTAGAAAGTTTTTAAGTTTTGCCCATTGATGTTGGCTGCAGGTTTATCATATATGGCCTTTATTATGTTGAGGTAATAAAGGTAATATGCTTCCTCCATTCCCATTTTGCTGAGCATTTTTATCATAAATGGGTGCTGTACTTTATCAAATGCTTTTCCAGCATCTATTGATATGATCATATGTTTTTTGTCTTTCAGTTTGTTTATGTGGTGTATTACATTCAGTGATTTGTGAATATTATACTATCCTTGCATCCCTGAGATGAATCCCAGTTGATTGTGGTGTATGATCTTTTTAATGTATTGCTGTATCTTGTTTGCCAATATTTTGTTGAGAAGTTTAGTACCTATGTTCTATTGGCTTACAGTTATAGTTTTCTTTCTTTGTTATGTCTTGACCTGGTTTTGGGATTAGAATAATATTGGCCTCATAGAAAGAGTTTGGGAAACTTCCCTGTTTTTGAATTTTTTGGAATAGGTTGAGAAGGACAGGAGTTAGTTCTTCCCTAAACGTGTGGTAAAATTTGCCTGTATTGCTATCTAGTCTGGGGCTCTTGTGCATTGGAATTTTTTTGATTACTCTTTCAATTTCAGTAGTTGTTACCAGTCTATTCAGGCATTTTACTTCTTCTTGATTCAGTTTTGGTATATTATACATTTCCAGAAATTTGTCCATTTCACCTAGGTTGTCAAATTTCTTGTCATATAGTTGTTTGTAGTAATTTCTTAAAGTTCTTTGTATTTCCATGGCATTGGTTGTGATTTCTCTTCTTTCATTTCTAATTTTGTTTATTTGGGTCCTCTCTCATTTTTCTTGAGAAGGCTGGTTAAAGGCTTATCAATTTTGCTTATTTTATCAAAGAACCAGCCCCTGTATTTATTGATTCTTTGAATTGTAGTTTTAGTCTCTAAATCATTTAATTAGAAAACAAATTCCATTTACCACAGCAACAAGAAAAAAAAGTACGTAAAATAAATTTAACTAAGGAAGTAAAAGACTTGTACTCAGAAAACTATGGGACACTGAAGAAAGACATTAAGGAAAACACAAATGGATGAAAGTATATACCATGTTCATGAATGGGAAGAATTAACATCATTAAAATGTCCATACTACCCAAAGCAATCTATAAATTCAATGGAATCCCAATTAAAATACCAATAACATATTTCACAGATCTAGAAAAAATACTTCAAAAATTTAGGTGGAGCCAAAAATGACCATGGATAGCCATAGCTATCTTGAGAAAAAGAACAAAGTAGGAGGAATCACAATACTGGATATCAAACTAAACTACAAGGTCACTATAATCAAAACAGTCTGGTACTGGCATAAGAATAGACATATAGAACAATGGAACAGAAATTTCTGGGAGAGCTCAGAAATAAACCCAGGACTCTATGATTGATTAGTATACAACAAAAAGGGAAGGGACATGAAATGGAATAAAAATAGCCTCTTCAACAAGTGGTGTTGGAAAAGCTGGACAGGAACATGCAAAAAAATAAAACTATACCTCCAACTTACACCATACACCAAAATAAACTCAAAATGGATAAAACACTTAAACATTAGCCATGCCACCATAAAAGTCGTAGAGGAAAGCATAGGAAGTAAAATTTCAGATATCCCATGCAGCAATACTTTACTGATACTTGTCCAAGGGCAAAGTAAATAAAGGAACAAATAAATACATGGGACTATATCAAATTGAAAAGTTTCTGCTCAGCTAAAGAAAACATCAGCAAAATGAAAAGGGAACCAACTGTATGGGATAACATATTTGCCAATGATACATCAGATAAGGGTTTGATATCCAAAATATATAAAGAACTTATGCAACTCAACACTAGGAAGACAGACAGCCCAATTAAAAAATGGGCAAAGGACCTGAACAGACACTTCTCTGAGGAGGACATACAAAGGACCCATAGGCATATGAAAGAATGCTCAACATCACTAGCCATCAGAGAGAGACAAATTAAAACCACAATGAAATACTGCCTCACATCTGTCAGAATGGCAATCATTAACAAATCAACAAACAACAAGTGTTGGCAAGGATGTAGATAAAAGGGAACCCTTGTGCATTGTTGATGAGACTGTAGACTGGTGTAGCCACTATGAAAAACAGTATGGAATTTCCTCAAAAAACTAAAAATGAAACTGCCTTTTGACTCAGCAATTCCATGGCTGAAAAACCCTGAAACACCAATTCAGGAGAACCTATGCACTTCTATGTTTATAGCAGCACTATTTACAATGGTCAAGTGCTATAAACAGCCTAAGTGTCCTTCATTGAATCAATGGATCAAAAACTTTGGTATAACGCCCTGGCTGGTGGCTCAGTGCATAGGCGCCAGCCTGCAAATGCAAAAGTCTCTGGTTTGATTCCCTGGTCAGGGCACCAGATTGCAAGCTGGGTCTCCAGCCAGGTCCGTAGCTGGAGACAGGTGAAAGGCAACCATACATTGATGTTTCTCTCCATCTCTCTCTCTCTCCCTTTCCCTATCTCTGGAAATAATAAATAATCTTGAAGAAAAAAACAAGCAAAAAGTTTGGTATATTTACACACTGGAATACTACACAGCAGAAAGAAAGAAGAAACTCCTATGTTTTGCAACAACATGAATGAAACTGGAGAGTATTATTTCAGTAAGTTAGTCAGTGAAAGACAAATACCATATGATCTCACCCAATACAAAAGACTAGTGAACAAAACAAACAAACAAGCCAAATAGAACCAGAGACATGAAACCAGGAACAGACTTTCAGTGCACAGAGGGGACAGAGGGAGGGGAGAAAGAGACAAAGGGGAATAGTTTAGTCAAGGAACTAACATGGATGACCCATAGACAAGGACAATATATGGGGTTGACTGTGGGAAAGCAGGTGGGGAAGGTGGGGCAGGGGAAAGCAGTGGGGGAAAATGGGATAAATGTAATACAATGATAATAAAATTAAATTAAAGTAAAAATATATTTCATTTAAAAATGATGATACTAAAACTTTAAAATATATAAATTAGGAAATACTTATTTACAGTTCCTTTCACCTTTCTTAATGTGTAAAGTTTCTAAATTTTTGCCAGATTAGTCAGTAGAATCAGGAATGTTGATTGATTTGAGTGGGCATGTGCCAACATTATTATGTAAAAGATGTGATACACAATTGTTAAAACAATAAGAAACTTCTGAAGATTTTTATATCTGCAAATTGAATGAAGTACAGAACTTAGTCAACTTAGGGATGATTTAGATATTTAGTTTTAATATTTCCTATTTCCTAATACTACATTTGCTAACTTTCTGAAAGAGAGACAGAGAGAGAGAGAGAGAGAGAGAGCGCAATCAAGCTGAGATTCAGTGTTGCTCTTGGTATATTTCAACTGGTTTTCTTTCTCATATAAACCCAACAAATAGATGTTGATACAAATGAAGAACCAAGTTATAATCACCATCAATAGCATCACCTTCACTGCTTTGCCAAATGCTGCATGTTTCTGGCAGGCCACTCGGAAATTCTTCTGGAGGCCTGCTTCTGCCTTAATCAGTGTGCATTCCCTTTGATATTCCCACAGTGTGCACAATATACTCTCAAACACACACTGCTCAGGGTAATATGTCTCTAAAGCGATGAAATCAATGGGAACACAGCCTTTTTTTGCCTGACAGTATTGTCAGGGTGTATTATCTGGTTTAGGCTTTGGCTTTCGTTCATAGCCTTCGTCAGTTAAATTTCCCTTTCTGAAGCTGAGCAAAGTGTGGTAATGTCACAGCCACAGGCGACTGCCGTTCACAGGGCGGTTACCGGAGAAGCATAGCCGTGTGGCTTGTCACACTGTATATATCTCTTGGTCTTCTCTTCCTTCCTAGTCAGAGGTTCCCAAGAATGTTGCCTGAAGCAGTCATGGGATGCAAAAGAAAGAGATTTTTGTTCTGCACTTAGCAACATTACCACACTTCACACTCAGCTTCTGATAAGGGAAAATTGAACTGACTTGCTCTGAACTCAATCTATCAGATAATACACTCTGACAGGACTGTGTTTAAAGGCTAGAAAGCCTACTAATTTATATTTCATTATCTCTGCACTTGGCTTAATCTGTTACCTTTTGCTAAGTGTTGTAAAGATAACAAGGTGAGCTAAAGTGAAAGGGGAAAGGGGAACCCTGACCCCACGGGGAATGTGGGAAGGCACACTGGATAATTCTGCCTCCTGTCTTAAGAAGCTATATGTCAGATGATAACTTCAGAGCCTGTGTCTAAAATTAGAAGAGGCAGGGCAATCTTACACATGTGACAAATAAAGGGGCCATTTCTAGCATCTGCTGCTTCTCCCTATAGTATGTGGAATTGTGAAATAGCTCATATTGACACCCAGGTACTTCTTAACCCATTGCTCAGGTGATACACTCAAGAGCTAGGATAAAATTGTCTTTCCAGTACTTTGTCATTGTTACTGAAAAAGACACTATTAAGTACTAACATATGTTCATTAAAACTCATAAACTTAAGGGGATAAGTTATAGGAATAAGCCTGTTCTCCTCCAGGGTAAAGAATGACCAGTTCTCAGCACACTTGGAGGTGAAAGGGTAGGGCTTAATGTCCAAATCCTAAATGAGATTGTACAATAGTAGTACAACTTGCAAATTCTTTACAACATGGACTTGACTTGGGATGGCAAATATGCCATACAATATAATTGTACAACTGACACCTATATAATTTGATCAACCAATGTCACCTCAATAAATTCAATAAAAAGTAAAATAAATACATAAGGTAGAAAGATTTTTAAACATTTTTTAATAATATGGATAACCTCACATTGGAATTATCCAAACTTTGAAAAGGAATTATAAAATACAGATAATGAGTTTAAGGTACTGTAGAATTATGCTGAAGAATTTTCTACATACTTACTAATATGTATTTGTCAGACATTGGAAACCCAAACATTTATAAACATTTCTCTCTTGGAGTCTTTCTTTTTTCTTTAAAAGAGAGCCATGCAGACACCTCTCAAAGAAGGTCACCTGATTCTCTTTCTGGTCTATGCTGATAAGAAACGTACAGATAGGAGTATAGGTACGTGAGTACAAACTTTAGTTCAAGATTAGCTCTCTTTCTAAATTATTTTGTCAGGAATATGCCTCTCTTGGGGGTATATGCAAAGCAGAGAGTTATGAACTATATATGATCTGTGTTCTCAGAATGACCAAGCTGTATTTCTCCTGGGTAGTAAATGATTCCTGTGCTCAAAGCTTCTGCTTCCACATGTGTAAAGTGGACTGTTGGGGAGGATATGAATATATGCTCTAACCATATTGTAGGGATGAAAAAGTGCTAAAAATGAAGTCATCATATTCAAAGACTTTTTTTTTAGAGCTTAAAGGAACCATGGAGCCTGGCCTCCTGGGCGTGCAGACGGGAGCGGGCGTGTACACTCCGGAGGATTTCGAAATTATCTAAAAATACAGGTAGTTCTCACTGCCAGCCTTGATCTGCATTGGTCGGGTGGTTCCGTCGGTTGGAGCGCCTCCCGCGCCCCCCACCCCCAAATGAAAGATAATAATTTCATGCACAGATCCAGGAAGTAAACAAAGTGCACCTCTAGACCACAGAAGGTCACACCACTAAGAGAGTAAGTCAAAGCAGACCAATCTAAGAAGCAGAAACAAACAAGAGCCACCTAAAATGGGGGGACAAAGAAATAAACCCTCAGCAAATGGAAAGGAGGAATCCCCAGGAAGAGTGCAAAATGAAATAGAGGCAAGCAGCCTATCAGACAGGGAATTCAAAATAATGGTGATAGAGAAACTTAATGAGCTCATCAAGCTCAAAGAAAACTTCGAACAACTCCAGGTAAAGTTCAAGGAACTTTCTGAGAACTATGCAAGCATTATAAAGGACAAAAAAAACAGTAAGAACCAGGAGGAAATAAAGAATGCAATCAAAAGTAGGGTAGAGAAAGCAGAGGATCGGATTATCAAGCTGGAGGTCAATGTAGAAAAAAATTCCCAGGCAATGCAACAAAATGAAAAAAGATTAAAAATGAATGAAGAGATTTTAAGAGAGCTGCAGGACAACATGAAACGTAATAACATCCGTATCATAGGGATACCAGAAGGAGAAGAGGAGG
>PVIW01007436.1:0-72936 GCA_004026585.1 Noctilio leporinus
TAAAAAAAAAAAAAAAAAATTTAAAAAAAAAAAAAAAAAAAAAAAAAAGAAAGGAAAGTGTATCCCAGCCATTCACCTGGAAGATCAGGCATGATTTTAGAGAACTGATACTAAATTATATGTAGCATATACCAAAGACCTGGGTGGAAAAGCTCATTCTAACTCTTTACTTAGAAGCATCTCTTAAAAGAAATATGTGGGCTTTTGGGATAATGAGATGATCCACAACTGTTTACAAGGATTGATGAATGACACTGATGGTCTACTTGTATATTCAAAACATCAATCATTTTGACTATTGGTTTCCTCAGATTCTGAGCTCCTCAGGGGCAGACGCCTCTCATTCCTCTGTGAGCCTTCAGTATCTAGCATAGTGCTTGGTACTGAGAAGCAAAGCATAAATATTTGTAAATTCAATAGCATAACTGTGTATTTATTTATTTATTATTATTTTAAGAGATTTTATTTATTATTTTTCAGAGAGAGGGAAAGGGAGAAAGGCAGAGAGGGAGAGAGACATCGATGTATGGTTGCCTTTCACCTGCCTCCAGCTACAGACCTGGCTGGAGATCTGGCTTGCAACCTGGTTATGTGCCCTGGCTGGGAATTGAACCAGCAACCTTTGGGTTCTCAGGCTGGCACCTTATCTGCTTGTGCCACCGGCCAGGGCTGCATAACTGTGTATTTAAAAAACAGTAAAAATTAACAAAAATGCTTACTCATCAAATAGCATAATAAAATCCCCTTTTACATTTTCTTATTCATAGTTTCTGGATGCCAACCCAGAGATATATAAAGAGATCTGATACCATGTTTACTTCTCAGTGGCCCATGGACATACAAATTTTTTTTTTTTAATTTCTTGATGCTGTATTACTATTTTCATTCTTTTCCCCACTGCTCTCCCCTGCCCCACCAACTCCATCCCCTCTCCCACAGTCAACACCCCCTCACTGTCCATGTCCATGAGTCATTTATACTAGTTTGTTGACTAAACCCTCCCCCTTCTTTCTCCCCCTCCCAACTGCCCTCTGGTCACTGTCATTCTGCTCCTTGTTTCCATGTCTCTGATTCCATTTTGCTCATTTGTTTTATTAGTTTCTTGTATTGGGTGAGATCATATGGTATTTGGCAAAAGACAAAAGACAAAGACAAATATTCTTAATATATTTTTTAAAATTATGAAGCCAAATGTTATAGACTGAAGGAAGAGCTAACTAGTCCAATGTCCAGTTCTCAGAGACTGGCCTTATGTTGTGTCCCTGGGACCCCTCTAGGGTTTCTGTATGGCTGTTGTCTGTTTTGGTGTCAGTATAACGAAACCTTTAGAAGTCTTTATTACTTTTGTATCTGTCAAAAATTAGGGATGCCTCCCATTTCCAGTTCTTTACTATTCATTGATTGCCAGAAATTTCAGTAAAATAGAAATTTCAGAGCCCAAGAGACCAAGTTGATGTAGTGTATCATTTCTTTCTTAAGTACTTGACTCATTTGGCTTATAGGTACACTTTCTTTTGCTTGCTTTTTCCTCTTAGATAGTTGCAGTGCCTTCCCAGTGTCCTTGGCTGGCATTTCTTTCCCTTCCCCTCCATAATGCTGCAACAGAGCTCTGGGACTATTCCTCAGGGTTCTGCTCCTTACATGCACTGCCCTCACAGTGATCTCATTTGGTTTCATGGCTTTGAAAATCATGTGTACACTGAGGACTCCCAAATTTGTACCTTTTGCATAATTTAAAAATTTGTACCAACTTCTCTAACTCCAAACTCATTATTTCCAATTGCTTATTTAATATCTCCAGGTGGATGTCTAACAGACATCTCAAGTTGAATATGTCCAACATCTGACTCCTGGTCATTTCTCCCACATATGCTCCTCCTGTGGTCTTCCTCTATCTTAATTTCCTCAGGTTGCTCAAGCAAACAATTTTTTAAAATTTAAAACATCTTAGAGTCATATTAATCATTTTTTACTCACTTCATTCACATCTACAATAAATCCTATGTGTTCTACACTCAAAATGCATCCCGTTGGATCACCTGGCTCATGCCATCATCTCTTGTTATTAATGTTGCAATCACCTCTAGACTTGTTTTCCCCTCACATTTCTTACCTATACTGTACCGAAAGTGGGGCTTTTAAAATCTAACTGAGGCCATGGCTGGTGGAACAGTGGATAAAGCGCCAGCCTGCAAACCCAAAGGTTGCTGGTTTTATTCCCAGTCAGGGCACATAACCTCGTTGCAAGCCAGGTCTCCAGCCTGGTCCATAGCTGGAGGCAGGTGAAAGGCAACCATGCATTGATGTCTCTCTCCCTCTCTGCCTCTCTCCCTTCCCCTCTCTCTCTAAATAAATAAATAATAAATAAATAAAAAGAAAAGTTTAAAATCTAACTGAAATCATGTCTCTCCATTACTCAAGACTTTCCAATGGCTTTCCATCTTACTCAGGAAAAATGCAAAATTCTTACTGTGGTCTACGAGGTTTCAAAATTATGCCCACCTTCCTTTATCTCCCCTCTACAGTTCCTATGCTTGCTTAGTTCCAGATGCACTGGCTTTCTTTTAGAAGCTCATATCTTTAAATCAGGACCCTTCCTTAAACCCTTTGCCCAGAATGCTCTTCCCCCAGATCCTTGCAGGGCTCCCTCCATCCCTTCCTTTGGGGGTTTGCTCACTGTCACCTTATTAAAGAGACCTTCCCTAATTCTCATTCAAGTTACAACTCCATTCTCACTGTGTACTTCCTCACCTTTTCTTCCCCACAACTAACAATTGCCACCTAAGGATATATACTTATTTTTTTCTTTGTTCTCTCCTCCATTAAAATGTCACCCTCATGGGCACTGGTTTGCTAACTACTATATCTGCAATGCCCAAAACAACACCTGGTACATGGTAGGCACTCAAACAGTCACAGAATAAGAGACTAATCATTGTTTCCTATTAAATACAAGGACCACAAACACTTATGAATTCATTATACTCAGATTCCTTTATGGGAAGTGACCAAAGGTCCTCTGCCTCCACTGGAACTGTTTGCAGTGTTGGGGCTGACAAACCAAAGATCCACACACAGCCTACAGGACCCCTTCTACTCCAGCAACCAGAAGTAGTGTTCTGCTCCCTTTTTGCAACTTTTCCCATCGCCAAGAGGGCAGAGTTCGGGGATTGATTATAAGATCTGCCCAGCCTCTCCCATGCCTGATTCACTTTGGAACTTGCAGGGCAGAGCCTATCCTTAAAAGGTAAGATAAGAAAGATAAGCAGACACTCCAGTTTACATATGCAATTAATTCTCTGTCATACAGAACATGCTTCTACCCAACATGGAACAATGCAGTGGCCCACAACATGTCCTCCTAGAAGGAATGGTCATTAGAATTATGTCTCATAGGATGGAGAAAGAGTGATTTGGTTGGTACTAAGGGATTTCAGGTACCATAAGATCTTTTTTCTTTAACAAATAATCCATTTCTTCCAGCTCCTACTCAAAGGTTTTCTACAAAATTGTAACATTGGTATTTTGAGTACTTCTCTCCCATCCAATGAGAACACACCAGGCGAGTGACTACACCTGGGTGGATGCATGTACTCTTTTGGTTTCTTTCTCCTTTAGGCATATCAGCCAGGGTGTGGAATAAATGGGAAAAAAACTCATAATGCTATAGCAAATCACAGTGTTCCATGTCTAACCTCAGAGGCAGCAAGGATCGATAATAAACTTATGGCAGAACATTTAGGGCTCTGGAGCTAACATTGCCCTGAACCTAATTTTGTAAAGGAAGTTTGACCAGGATGCTTCAATTTCCCAGTTTCATACCATAAACACTATGTGTTTGCACTGTGTCTTCATCTTTATGCAATCTAAGTGCTGTGACCCTGGAAAGACACAAAGAACATCCAATTCTGATTCTGCTGCAGCACCGCTGAGACACCTTGACAAATTGTGCAAGGATACCTGGATTCTGACATGACTAGATTTATTCTTCATTTTAAAATCAATTTCCTTTACTTTTATCAATGGTTCTGGGACCTTTGGCTTCTAAGTTGAGGCATAACTCCTTCCCTGGGCCATGTTATTCCCTGTGACCCACTTTCAGCCTGATCTTCTAACAATACTATGTTCAGGGGAGCAAGACATGGTACCATCTGCTTTTCTTCCTAAATAATTAAGTAAGCATGTATGGAGATTCTTTTTAACTTATGCAGGGCAGTGCCTCAGACAGGGTACTTTCTGGAAATTCTTCCTTTAAGATTTGTAGAAAAAGTAAATAAAATTAAAATCTTGAACATGTAGGACACACCCTAATGCTCTGTGTATGTGTGTAATCACTCCAGCTTGCTGACAGATGTAACATTTGGAATGAAATCAAGAGCAAAGCATCCAGCAATTTCCACATAAAATCTAATAGCTAGGGGACACTGTGCCTTTAATGAATGTATGGGTTGACATTTAGATAGGTAAGTCTTGAAAAAACAGGTCACTTAAAGACAAAAGAAGTGTTTTTACAATTTAATGATACATGAAGCATTATGAACTGTCCAGGACTAATTTCTTTAAAGAAAAGAAAATTTCTTTAAATTTAAATTTCTTCCAACTCCATGCAGAACTAAGTCATATATTTATTTAATAAATATTTGCATGTCTATTCGTGCACCAGATTCTGTCTTATGGCCTGGGATACAGTGGTGGCCAAGACAGGCCCAGGATCTCCCCTCCCAGAGATACCATTCTAAGCAGATGACTGTCTTGTTAAATATGGGGACTCAAACTGGGTTGTGGTTCGCAGAGATGATCATATAATTGAGAACCAGAAGAATCTAAGACGGCAGCAAAAAATGTAGGGGGGGATGTTTGAACTATGTCTCTTTCCTCCCTGACACCTCCTCTGTCCCAGGAAGGGCCCCTACATATGTGTTTCTACTAGACTTTTTCCTTCTATATTGTAATTCTTAGATTTCTTATAGAAATGCCTTTTACCAGGATTTTTCTGCTTAGAAGAGAAAATTTGTTTGTCTTATATCGCTAAAGCAGTATGTCAAACATGTAATAAATGCTTGTTAAATGAAAAGAATGAAGGTTAGGGGAAATAGTTTATCAGAATGGTGGGCCAAATCTAGGAGAAAAGCTGTAGACCAGAGTACCCAAAAGTCAGGAATCCAAACCAGACCCTGCCCAGGGATCACACAATACACCTCAGGAAGAGACAAAGAACCCTTGAAAGCCAAGCCAAGCCTGCTTCTACTAACAGGAATATTCCTCACCACATCCTCCTGCAGCAGGACTGAGAGTTTCATTCCCAGAGTCTCATGTGGGGGTTAAAAGTCATTGTTGCTATTGTGTGCAGCAACTTTTTCTGCACTGAAGGATTTCAATTCGGCAAGGCTGTTCCCATCAGAACAAAATGAATAAACAGCAACTCAAATATAAAGAGATCAGACCAGGCATCAGTTTAAGCACTTAATATTTCATAAAATCCTCAAAAATCTCATCAAGTTAGTTATGAGTATGCCCACAGCTGGTGTCCAGGGCAGGCTGCCCCAAGATATCCCACATGGGCATAGTGATTATTTGAAATTAAAATCATTCAAGAAGCAGCAGGAGATGGAGGAACTCTCTGACTCTTCTGTGTCCCTCTAAAAGCAGAAAATAAATCTCCATGATAGGTGCCCTCCCCACTCCTGAGTTACAACTTGTCACAAGAGTTAAACAATTCAGTCAAAAAGCCTGTAAAAACAAACTTCTAAAAAGTCCTTTAGTAGTTTATTTCCCCAGCCTAAACTTTGCTTAGATTCTTGTCTAATGAACACCACCATTTTTTGTCTTGTCAATTTCTTACACATTCATTGTTTCTGTGTCTAAAAAGTATTAAAGGCTGCCTGGTTCGATCATTTCTTTGATCCCCATTTTATAATGTCAGTATCCTATGATTCTCCCATGTGCACATACTTAATTGGTTTCTTTTCTGTTCCTGTGTCAATTTTATCATTTTTTGTGAGCCCAGTGTCAAGGCAGCCTTGCTTGGAGAATCACATCCAGAGATTGCTGTGGAATCAAGCCATGAGTTTGTTGGAGGAAGGAAAAATGGGAGCAGCATGGGAAGAGACTTTTAGAGAAGTCCTCTTCAGCTGGACATCACTGTGTTTTTATCTTAGTTGCTATGTATAGTTACACAGGTACACACTTCAAAGGAAAATTAGCAAATAAACAAAAAGTCCATTGACAAGAAGGAGCTCAGTAGGATTATCTATTAAGCCATCTGCATTACTACCACCTCACCAATGATCTCCAGACAAGTTAACTTCATTAACTCATTCCCAAGAACTTCCTGGGCAGGTTCCATTATCACCTTTTGATCAGGTTGGGTATGTAAATATTGTTACAGTTTTAACTAAAGTGTACATACAATCAAAGGTCTAAAGATATGTGCTGTCTCCATGCTATCTACCGCCACATCCTGACATCCACCTGCAGGATTATAGTAAAATTAATTCTCCCCATCCTGACAGTTTTGAACTTCCCAGATGGAAAACTGCTTTTTCTAATTCAACTGCAGCTAAGAGATCCTGGGTGTCTGACAATTGAGTGGGCAAACAAAGTTTTCTCATCTTCTTCAACTTCCTAAGATCTGTATCTGTGGGTCTAGTTTAAAAATAAATAAATAAGAAAGAAAAAGATAATTTTTGCCTCTTTCTAAAGTTTGATTAGCAGGAAAAAATACTGGTGAAACTAGTTTCTTGGGCAAATGCAACTCCAGTAAATATTTGGTTTGATATTCTCAAGATCCACCCATGTTGTTGCAAATGGCAATAATTCATCTTTGATTCGTGTTTTGAAACAACTAATTAAAAAACAGCCTCCTCACCTTTCGTGCCCTAACTCAGAATGAACTTTTGGGATCTTATAAGGGCTGCATCCTTTGCATTCTTATGGGATGCCTCTCGTGTCTTTGGTTAAGCCATGAAAGGTCTATTGGTTCGAGTCACTATTAAGATGAATAGATTATACTCCTCAGTGGCCAGAAGATGGATCTTTTGAACTGGAAAAACTAAATTGAGAAGAAAATAATTTTTACAGAGGTCTCATATTGATTTAGTTGCTAGCCATTAAGACTCCCTTAATAAAATGAAGGATATAAATGAAAACAAACATCAAAGTTCACTCAGCTCCTTTCCTATTTATTTGCCTTCTGAAATTTGTAGATATTGTAAAAAATCAAGATATTGGAAGTACAGTTGTCCAGAGGGAGGAGAAATATATATATATATATATATATATATATATATATATATATATATATATAAATTCATATATATATATGTGTGTGTGTGTGTGTGTGTGTATAACCATTTGGCTTAAAGGCTCCTTAACAAGATAAAAGAACAGAAACAAAAACTTAAAAATCCAATATAAATTCCTTAAAATACACACACACACACACACACCCCAAAAACAAAAAAATCTGCCCAAATACCATTCTTCAGGTAAAAACACTTAAGCTAGGCTCAGATATGTTAAATGACTACAAGGAGTCAGATAGCTATTTTTTCAGTTCATCCATTATTTATTAATTTATTAAGTATTCATTAATTGCCTATTATACACCATGCACTGCTAGGCCCTGAGACTATAAAAATACATCAAAGTTAGTCAGTGGTGATTTAAATCCAGTTCAGTCTGACTCTAAAACCTAAGTTCTTCCCACTATGCTCAAGCTCCTTTTGTGAAGAAAGTGTTTCCATAGCTTGTGTAATAGACACTCACAACTACCACTTAGTGAGGGTGCTTTTCAGTGTCTCACCTTATTGGTGGGGATCAGGTGGGGTGGCTCAGCTGAAAGACTTTCATGGAAGGAGCAGCTTCCTCTTTTTTACATAAAATATAAGCATCCAACTGTTTCTCAGTGTTACATCAAGTGAGAATACAACTTCAAGCCCCTGGGCCGTTCCCTCTGCTTCCCTCCCCAGTCACAACTACCGCCAAGCCCTGCCATAAACAATTGCTGAGTGACCACGAACGACATCCTACGAACAGACCAAAAAAAATGCATGTATCCTCCTGCAGCAAAAGTCCTCAGAGCTCTTGGCCAAACCAAAGCTAATAAAAATCCAATAAAATTAAAAGCATATGAGATGGAGTTAAGCGATTCATTTAAAGCTGCGTGCTGGATTCCTTTCATTACAGACATTAGAATGTATTCTGTATCCTTCAGATGGGGGAAAGAAAACCCTTTTCCATAGTAATATCTGGCTCTGAATCCTTACTTGTAATAATTTTAATCTCAGTCATATTTGGGGAAACTGTACTCTTCTTGTGACTACATAATCATTTCAGGAGATTTATATACCCCATGAGTACGGGTAGGAGGAAGATGAGCTGTCAGCTCTACTTAAATAAGCAGGATAAACTGATCTCTCAAAGACTTCTCCAAAACTAGGGACTCATAGACAGTGGACCAAGAAGTTTAACACAGAAGACTTGTCAACCAACCAGCAAGTACTTGTGGAATGTTCTCGGTGTACCCAGCATTGTCTGTACTATGATACTTGAGGATCCTTCCTCTCCTTTCCCCAACCCCCTCCTTGACAAGTAGGAATGGCTTTCTAGTAACTTCAAAAGAGGGCAAGTCAAACTATATTTCTTTCCCCAGAGTGTACTTGGGCAGACCTGAAGACAGGGAGGCCCTGTATCTTTGAGGGTGTTGGGCCTCTTGGCAGTGAAGTGTGGCTTGTGCCAGTGAGGAAGGACCTGGTGGGGCAGTGGAACTTGATCTTGGGAGTCAGGAATGGCTCAACAGCCGGTCAGGGGTCACTTTCTATCTGCAATCTCCTCCATCTTCAAGATCTGGATTGAGTGGGTACGGGCATGGCTCTGGGCCCCATGTCTCAGTAGCACTGGGTGATAGTGCTTATGGCAATCAGGTCCAATACTCCCGGTACCTGTGTGGGTCCCACTGCTGGAGTCATAGCACAGCCACATAACTTCACAGCACAGAACTTCATTAAGTTCTTCACCCAAAGAGTGGAATTTTCAAACACCTGCCCATAGTAGATGATTTCCCCTGAAGATTTCTTCATCTTCTTGAGATACTAAGTTCGAGAAGCAGGACTTGGCAACGGGACTTAGCGACAGCATGGTTGGTTAGATGCAAAGATGCACATGCGGGAGAGAGGTGGTGTGGGGCCCTTAGGGGTGGGCAGGCGGTACCCCACCACCTAGTACTCTCACAGCCTGCCCGAGGCCTTCACAGTGTTCTCTAAGTGTTCACCACCATCCACAAAAGCTATTGAATGAGTAACACCCTTTATAGTTCCTAAAAATATTGAAGTGCTTTATAGCTGGGGGTAATTGAGCCTCGAAATATATAAGGGAACTGTTTACAGTGGTAGATTTTGGATGAGAATCAAGGTTTCTAGGTCTCTTGTCAAAAACACATTGCCTTCTCAGTGGCAGGTGTCAGAATATCTAAACAATGTTCCAGAACAAAGCTAATTCATCTTACTTTTATCTTAGGCACACATTTTCCACCTGAAAATAAAGAATGTCAGTCTTCCAAAAATGTGGGGAATATAAATGGTTGGCAACACACATGTTAAATAATTTGTGTGACTTAGAACATACTTCAAAATGTTGAACTCATAAGACTCATCTACAGGTAGTTTATACATGTGTTGAATACAAGCAAAATTCTAGTCACCGCAATATTTATGGTCCCAGGGATTCAGAGCCTTTCCTTTAATAATTTTAGGTCATAAATCCCTAATTCAACTTAAAGCATCAATATTTGCTCCTTTTCTGTAACACAGATCAATGATACAGAAAGGTTCCCATTTTATCCTGAAGGACACTGTAGTACCTCTGATGATTTCTGATTCAGCCTTAACCCACCGAAACTACAGAGCAGGCCACACCAGCAACAGCTAAAAACAGTACCCAGCAAAATCCTAAGAAAGTGCTCATGACCTCACTCCTCCTGCATTGCCATGATTAGGATGTCCTGTGCAAATAAACCTCCCAACCAAGGTAAGGGGAAGAAAAATTGTACATGTGGAATCACAATGTTTAGGGAAGGAGCAACCCCAGAGTCACTGAATCCAAACCTCTTAGCAGCAATTCATCCATACAAATGTTAAGGGATTCACATGCAAAGCACCAAAAGATACATAAAAACCAACTGAAAACATAAAACTAATGGAAAGACACTATACTATTTTGCATATTTCTCTTTCTGATTAAAAAAAGGGAACCCTCATGCACTGTTGGTGGTAATGCAGACTGGTGCAGCCACTATGGAAAACATTATGGAGTTTCCTCAGAAAACTAAAAATGGAACTGCTTTTTGATCCAGCAATTCCACTACTTGGACTATACCCAAAGAATCCTGAAACACCAATTCATAAGAACCTATGTACCCCTATGTTCATAGCAGCACTATTTATAATAGCCAAGTGCTAGAAACAGCCTAAGTGCCCATCAGTGGATGATTGAATCAAAAAACTTTTGTACATTTACACAATGGAATACTACACAGCAGAAAGAAAGAAGGAACTCCTAACCTTTGCAACAACATGGATGGAACTAGAAAGTATTATGCTTAGTGCAATAAGCCAGTCAGTGAAGGACAAATAGCATATGATCTCACCCATTACAGGACAATAATGAACAAAACTAACAATAAGCAAAACAGAACCAGATATATGAATACAGTGAATAGGCCTTCAGTAGGCAGGAGGAAGGGGGGAGGGGGAGCGGGGGAAGAGGCAAGGAAAGGGAGCAGTTTAGACAAGAACCTATGGACATGGATAACAGGTGGGATTGATTTTGTGGGGGAATGGGTGGGTGGGGAAGAGGACAGAGGGGAGAAAAAAGGGGATGGATGTAATACAATAATAAAATTAAATTAAAAAACAAACAAACAAAAAAACTTCCTCTGTCATATGCTTGCCTGATGTGCCTACAGCCCAGGTCTATTAACTAAATGTTAATCCTCTTGCCAGTCTGCAAGATCAATTCTTCAGGCTTTATTACTTGTTTAGCTTGGGAAATTCCAAGCAGAATGCAAATTTATTATTCATCTGGGAGTACAGGAAGGACTGATATATGGAAGAGGGTAACTATCTGTTATTCACTGGGGTCAGAACAAGACAGAATAGCCATAAAAATATAACTGAAGAGATTGAAATGGGATAAGAGAAAGGACTTTCTGAAAGTGAGGGTTAAACGCTACCATAAATTATCAAGGTTGGATTACAGTTATTTCCAAACAGAATACAGAACTATCTTCTCTGGAATTTTAAAAGTATCTTGTGATTGGAATTTTGTGAGATCACATTCTATAAAAAATAGCCATTAAAAAGATTATTTTTGGTCAATTTACTCAACGTTGGAGTCTTGAGACTCATGCTACATGAATCCATAAACTGTTTAATTCTCCCTCTACTGTTTAGCATGGCATTATGTGCAAATAAATAGGTGATAAAGTATTCTCACTGTTTTTTTTTTTTTTTTTTTTTAACAAGATAGACTGTTGACTAATACTTTTTCCTAGGACCAATATCCAAAGCCCAGGACCCTGGGATCTGCCCTTGGGACAATGTGACAATGTGACAATGTGACAATGCCTCATTTATTTGTTCAATGTTATCTTGGCTCCTGCAGCCAACTGCTTTCTCAGGCTACTCTTCCCTGATCTTTCTATGTGGCAATGGGCACTGCACATCCCTTCATGTTTTTGAAAATGGTCCTTCCTCTTGTCTTCTAAGGCAATACACTGATCTCCCAGTTGTCTCCTCATCTCAGCCTTGAGAGTTGGGAGTTCCTCAGGCTCTGTCCCTAGGCTTCAGCTCCATCTAGACTACTACCTAGTGACTCCATCCAAATGACTGGTTTCAACTCATATCTCTTTCCCTGATGACCCCTCAATCTCTCTTATCTGGGTACCAGGTACCTACGTTAGAATGAAGGCTGTCTGGTCTTCTCCATTAGGATGTCCATGACACACTATTAATCAATTCATCTAAAATGCATCTCATTATCTTTCCTTTCCCAGATTTGCTCCTTCTCCAGTCCCTGGGTGGGTGACAGGTATCACCACTCACCCATACACCCATGGCAGAAGCCTAGACGTCATCCACAACTCCTCTCTCTGCCCCATTACCAATGCCTTTGCTTAGTCTAGGTCTGTAGAATTACTATGGTAGCTTCCTTATGGAGCGTGACTGTTGGTTTCACTCCTCTCCATCAACCCTCCATGTTCCTGACAGAGTGATAACCCCTGAAGACAAATTGTAGCATCTCATTTCAGTGCTTACAACTTTCCAGTGGCTTGCCCATAACTCAAGATTTTGTGGAGAGTTCACATCCTTCCTCCTCATCTGGTTTCTTCCTCACCTCCATAGCCTCAGTTCCTACCCCTCCAGCACCAGCCCTCACCCCAACACTAACCTTCAGCCCTCTGGAGCTACTACCTGCAGGGTCACACTTTTCTCTCACCCCTGAGCCTTTGCACATGCTGTTCTAGTCTCAATTGCCTGTCTTTAGCATACTCCTCATTTTCTAAAGCATCATACACTTCACCTAATCTGGGTAGGCCCAGGATGTCCTTCCATAGCACACCCTGTAGTATTATCTGTCTGCCTACCTCTGCTGGCTAAAAGATCACAGAACATGGGAACTATGTGTGACTGATTCGGGTGCCTAGAACAAGGTCTTGCACTAAGAAAGTGCCCAGCAAATGCCCAATGGGTGGATGTTTGAGCCTAGCTGGCACAGGGTCTTAATTTTAAACTCATCATGTTACACCAATATAGTCACAGTATAATTTCTGTTTTTTACTTTTCAGGCCAGGCCACGGGATGGCCAAGTAGGTGAAAAGAGCAGGCCAACGTGACAGACAATGGAGTAACAGGTAGGTTTAAACAAAGTCTTACAAGCAAATGCCTCAACTGCCTTCTCTGGCCAATTACAGGTATACTTCATTCGACTGTGCCTTACTTCATTGTGCTTCACTGATGTCCTGTTGTTTTTTTAATAAATTGAAGGCAAGATCCCCTGGTAGCAACAAGATTACAAGTCACTTGGCTGCAATACTCTCCTTACTGCGGTGGTCCGGAACTGGACCTGCAACATCTCTGACGTGTGCCTGTGCTGCGATGTGAGGGCTCAGCAGCGGTGTAATTCCTCGCTTCTCAGCCCTCAGTCTCCCCTTGCTGGAAACTCCCTGAGGTCAGGAGCTATGTTTACAGTGCTCCAATACCTTCATTTTGTCTCGTGAACCCCAACCTCACAAAGAACTGAACAGGCCAGGGAGGTCTCCCACCTTAGGTCAAATTCCCACTATGCCTGGGTCAGATTTTGATTTATTGCCAATTTTCAGGAGCAATTACGTCCTCCAAGCCTCAGCTTGGCAAGAACCCAGCAACAACTAATTCCAAATGAGTCACTCATTTGCCTATGGACCCTCAGGAAGGATCCTGTGGAAAGGCGAGGCTACATCTGACCCCACTGTTCCTCTCCAACAGAGTCAAAGGGTTACTCATTTGCTGCGCTCCTTTGTGCGTACATTACCCCTGTGTTTGCCTCCCTGCAGCAGAACTTCCTTTAGCAACGACGTCCCTATTTCTTTTTCTTTAGATATAAAGTCATGAACTAAAACCTGTGTTGATTATTGCAGAAACACAAGGACAATGCAAAACCACCTGCTCCTTTTCCAAACATAACAGGGTCTTATGATACAAAGGCAGTCAACATTTGCATATAGATGCACATTTTTTAGGGAGGCTAAATTGTTACTCTATACTATACCAGTTGGTTCTTTTCACATTAAGCGTACAGAATTGTCTTATGTCCTACTATAGATTTCATGTTTTTTAATTTTTTTTTTATGGGCAAGCAGTTAATGTGTAGGACTTTCTCACCCAGGCCATCATGGAAGCATATGCTGTCTCTTTCTATCACATACAATATCAGACATTTTGTGGAGAGATTGCTCTAGAAAAAGAACACATAAAAGGCCCGCAGACAGCTAAAGGTAACTACTAGCAAAACTGGAAAAAGCTTTTATAATCATCCACACCAGGGCCAGGATCACGATAAATGGATATAGAACACCTAAAAGCCATCTAAATAGTACTTATGGGTTCTTTTCCCCTGCAAATCTTGCCAAATCTTGCTTCAAGTTGTACTTAACCTTCTCAACTTTCTTCAATTTAAGTTGATAAATGGATATTTTAATAAAGGTCTTCATGCATTTAGAACTTAGCAATAGAACCTGTTGCTTCACTAAATTCACCTTTGAAGCTATCACCTACCATTCAAGATTGCCAACCCTCCGAAGAAAATTCCAGTTTCAGTAGCCGCAAACCTTGCTGGAGACTCTGAAAAGAGGCAAGAAGACAAAGCCAGAGTGCCCTTGGCTTTATGACTCTGGAGAGTTTTTCTGCCAGGTTACAATTTAGACAGAGAAAACCTCCATTGGCACTAATGTGTTGCTGGAGGTTCCTATGTAATCATGGTGAAAGCAGGGAGATGTTTTTAAAGTCTGTCTTGTGCATTGATTGATTCTGCTTCTTCAGTTTTCATAGGAAATTCATTACTGCCAAGTGCTGAAGAGGACCAGACCCTGAAATCTTATCTCTGCGGCCTTTGACAAATTTTATTAACTTCTTGCCTCATTTTTTTTTTCAGTTCAGAAATGGAAATAATTTCTTTGTGCTTTGTTTGAGATGAAATGAGTTGGTAAGTATAAAACCCCTGAAAACTACTTGCACATAACGAACACTCAACTGATAATGGTATTTTGTTCGTTTTTTTATTATTATTTTATTGAAGAAGCTCTTTATGACTGTACAACAGTCAATGGTCTATGTCTCCTCACAACAGAATGCTCTGATATTTACAGATAGATCACTGATGTCTCCGAAGTTACACGCATGATTTAGAAGAAATGGGGCTAGTACTTTTTGTTTTTCAATTGCTTTTCTCAAAACTGAGATGCTACTTGAAGCCTGAACAATATGTAAATCCCTCAATAAATTATTGACCTAAACCCACCCTCTTAGTCCTGCTTTGGGAAGTCGGAAGTTAAAGGAAAAAGTATTGTTTCTGTCCTACAATGAACTGTCAACTCCCAGAGTGTTGACATCCACCATGACTGACTCAAGAAACCAGAAACAACTGTTTCACTTCCTTCCAGCCCCACCATACCCCAAGACCAAGCATGCCATTTACTCCAAATAAAGGTTGAATCTGTTGCACTCTTAGAAGCCTAGTCTAATGTTCAGGGAGAGACAAATAAATATGCCCCAGTGCATAAGCTTTCAGCCTACTCTTAAGTTCTAGTTGGTCACTGGAGGACAAAGGCCCTTTCCTGACCTTCAACCAGACTTCCACTGCCCTAGACAGTTTGATTAAGCCTGCGATCATGGTTCAATAGAAAAAGAACCTAAATGAAATTCCAAAGTCCCTGGTTTGAGTGCTGATTAGATTACTTGCTGGCAGTGCTGCTTTGGGTAAGTCCTTACTGCCGTGAGGCTTACCTACAAGGTGAAGTTAATGCCCCAGCCAAAGATATTGGGAGAGGTATATAATCGTGCATGGAGATGCATTCTATAAGCTGGGAAACAGGACAAGCATAATAAATAGTAATAAACCTAGTTGTTAGCCTTTATTTATTTTAAAAGAGTTTATTTAATACTTTTTAGAGAGAGGGGAAGGGAGAGAGGCAGAGAGGGAGAGGGACATCAATGTACAGTTGCCTTTCACCTGCCTCCAGATATGGACCTGGCTGGAGACCTGGCTTGCAACCTGGTTATATGCCCTGGCTGGGAATCGAACCAGCGACCTTTGGGTTTGTAGGCCGGCGCCTTATCCACTGTGCCACAGCCAGAGCTCTTAGCCTTTATTTTTAGGTCTCCCAATGTGCCTGGGGCCCTGTTATTGTTGCTCTGTAACCTCTAGGTCCTGTCTGGACTTGATCTTTGGCCTGTAAATCTTCTGGACTGTCTTCCACCCAGCTGAGTCCTGGCAAGCCGTGGAGATGCCAGAGATGCATTAACAACCTTGCGTTAATGCAACCTGCTTGTCTGCCTCATAATCTGATGTGCAGTACATTTCCCCCAGTTTTGGTTTTGTTTTGTTTTTCTTTTTTTAACTTAAGGTCCTCTTTCCTGACAATCCTGATCACTTCTAACAGAGCTATGCAGCCAGTGGGCACCATCTCTTCCATTCAATACCTGCATCTGAGCCTGTACTAGACAAATGGGAACTGTTACTATCCTGAAAGTTTATGGGGGTGGGAAGGAATGGAGAGGAGCAGAATAGAGCGCAGGTTTGAAAGGAGGTAATGACCGCGCACCCTTGCTAACTGCAAGGGGAAAGATGAAGGCAGTCATAATTTACTGAGTGCCTGTTTATGCCAGGTCTGTGTGAAGCACTGCATTCACAGAAGGTGACGAAGTACTGACAACAACCTCACAGGCACCTGTCAGGAGAGAAAACTAGCAAGGCTCAAAATGTAAGTTTTCTACTCTGATCCATACAGTGGGAGAGGTGAAATAAGAATCTAGGTCTGCTGAAATGGATCAAGAGAAAAAACCCTCATCTTTCTTTCTTCTCTTCCAACTTCAGGTTGTTTCAGCCACCTGCACAAGTCTCCAGTAGGGGCCACAGGGCATTTTCTTCCTGCTTCTGTCAGAGGTCTCTGGAACCCTCAAAGAGGATGGGGATAGGCGCTTGAATTTGGAAGCTGGAGAGTCACGCTCTTTGCCTCTTATCTCAAAGTAGTGAGACGCCTTAGGCAAGGAGACGTACAATGCCAGTGTTTCCTGCAGGTCAGAGCATGGATGCTGGAGGCCTTTTCTTCTCTGGAATCTGCATGCACAGGTGAACTGGGTCTGCCCAGGGCTAAGTGCTTCTGCAAAGATAAGGATCCTGTGGGCTCTGCCCCTGAATACAGGCTACATATTAACCCGTCAACTGACACTGTATTCAAACAAATGAACTAAAGGACTAGGCATAACTAGAGCTCTGCCAGTAATTAACAATGCCACTGCTCCAAGCAGCTTCCTCTTAGTGCTCTGGGCTCTGTAACCTGCTCTGGGGAAACACCTGGCTTTCAGCAGCCCAAGATGAGAATGGAGATGGAGGGCCTTTGCACCTTGCATGCATGGCTTGGGGCCTGGTAGCAGCCAGTTCTCTTCTGCCTCCTCGCCTCAGGAATCAATTACATGTTATAAACTCACCATCAGACTCTTAGCCAATAGACTCAAGATCTAATAATTTAGCTGGATGCGTTCATGGCGCAGAAGCACATCGAAGAATCTCAGATGCTTGGTCAGCCAGAGCCCACATGCCCTGCCTGGGTGAGGCCATGTAGGGGCAGTGACATTCTTCCATTTAAAGTGCTCCTGCTAAGGTGTCACCAGAACTAGCTCCACGCTGCCTCATCTTCTTCCTAGGTCTCAATGCTTCAGTCTCAGTTAGGGTCAGGGCAAATGGGCTGAGGTGTGGGAGAGAATTTATGGATTCTTTCCTCGCGGCAGGAGGACCACCGAAGTACATAGTCAAAATAGGTTTGAATTTCCTTTTGGTTATTTCCCCACCTAATCAAGAACTTACTCCACTTCTCCAATGGCCCTTTCTTTGTTCCCCTCTCCAAAAATTTCGGTGTCTATATTTTTACATTCAGTATGGAATTATACTTAGCCCTGTTACATTTTAAAATATATTATTGAGAAAACAAATTTCTTTCTTTAATGTATTTAATATCCTGCTTCATAAACAGACTCTCAGATGGCCTCCAGTGATTTCTTCCTCCTGGGGTTCCCAGCCTCATACGATCCCTGCCCCTTCAGTTTGACTGGACCTAGTGACATACTTCAAATGAAAGGAATACAGAAAATAATGGTGTGGTGTCACTTCCAGAATTAGCTAACAAAAAGACTGGCTTCCATGTCACATGTCCTCTCTTGCTGTCGCCGGTGGATGACAGCTGCCACATGGAGAGGTCCATGTGGTCAGAAACTGTAACTCAGGCCAACAGCCAGCAAGAGTCAGAGGCTGTTAACAGGCAGGTGAGTCTTACTTAGAAGCAGATCCTCCCCCAGTCAAATTGGGATGACCCGCAGAAACTGAGAGATCATAAATGTTTGTTGTTTATGCCCCTATGTTTGGGGGTAATCTGTTGCGCAGCAATAGGTAACAAGTTACCCGGCACATCAAATATTCTGAGCACTGAAACTCTCCCTGGGACATACTTTTGAGGCCCCTGAGGCACAAATATCTGACATTTGTTCCACCACCTCCCTTTCTGAACCTCTGAAAGGTGTGACTAATCCATCACCACATTCCCTCTTTACACTCCAGACAGCCACTTCCAATCAATCAGAATGGGCCACCAAGGCAAAGTCATTTGTCCTCAGGAGCTGACTACATGAAAAAAGTACTATCACCTGTCATCATCTGTCACCTAATGAGGCCACAATCAGATTCTTGTGGCCTCAGTTCCCTGGCTCTCTGATTTTCTTCAGGAGACCAAGTACACTGAAAGAATAAGTCGACAGAAAGAACTGATTTCTAAATAAATCTCTCTTCTGCTCTATCAGCATAAGGTCCCTCATTATTTTGTCACTCTCTGTAGAAACTCCTGCCTGTGATTGATATTTTATGTGCATTTCCTTATTTCATTAGTGTTCAGCCACCTTCAAGTTTCACTTTCAAAGCTTTTTCTTTGTTCCCTTCTTTAGAAACATTTATTCAATTTTCTAGGAAGTCCAACAGTCTCCTCTGGTGAGGGTGTTTTATAATTCATATAAAAAACATGAATAAAAGATCGGTTTCCTTAAGTTTGTCTTTTCTTGTTCAACCAGTGCATCTTTTCGATGGTAGACTGGGTAGCTTCAGAATGAGAGGGTTAGTCTTATCCTACTCTTAACCCCAATTAAACATGATTTGGACCTAAATGAGATGTCAGGGTGGGAAAATGCCTCCATGTTCTGCTGTGGTTAGCAGCCGAGCAGACTCCTGCTTTCCTGAGAGGAGCTGCCCGCAGTGTTGGGAGTCCCACAATGGAAGACTCAGCCTCCGCAGTGCATCCAACACAAGGTGGGCAGCAGAAACATGAAACTGGACTAGTAGGACACACAACCTCTTCCCAGTCCTAGCTTTGCACTATTTAACTTCACTGTCAAAGACTTGCAAGTTGAAACTGAAGCACAGGACCATTTTACATGTATTAAATTAGTAATGAAAAAATAATACAGTATTATTATCTTAGGTCTGCCGCTTTCTAATTAGGGGATTTGGGGTAAAATTACTTAATTCACTGAGTCTCCATTTCTACATGCTCAAATTGAGTTTTAAAAGATTTTAACACATGGTGAGTGCATTCTAAATGGTACTTATTACAACTAAAAGCTATAACCTATGCATTAGAGTCATGTAAATAATAGAACTTTCTGTGATGATTAAAATATTCTATATTCTTTGCTATTTGCTATGGTTTAATGTGGCTACTGGGTACTTGAAATGTGATTAGCATAAGCGAGGGACAAACTTTTAATTAATTTAGATTTATATAGCTACCTATGACCAGTGGCTACTTAAGTGGACAACGAAGCATTAGAAAAATATCTTTTTCATGAATAAGCCTAGCATTCTCATATCCAGCCCACAAGGGGCACAAGTAGATTGCCTGCACTGACCAGAGAGCACAGCAAAATATAACCTTGATCTCTTAAGGAGTCTAAGAGCCCAATAATTATCTGGGGAAAGCATTTGTAAAAGTTATGGGAGCAAGAGGCAAGTTCTTTCAGACAAAGACTATGCATTGATCTATTAACAAGAGATTCAGTTCTAGGTATTCTGAAGAAGACAGGTCATTTTGTAACCAGTTATCACCATCATCATCATCATCATCATCATAATCATCATCTAGGAACTCTAATGGACACTGGCTGGCTAAAGTCAGGGGTTCTCTATGTGAAGCAAAGGAGAGTATGGAAATTTAAAGTCACTCAAACAAAGTTCTAAGCAATGAACAATGGATTACCTTCACTGACACCATACGAAATGAAAGCTCTATCCAATTCTCTAATATTAACCTTACTTATTAAGCATTTATTACATCAGGCTAAACACTATAACACAAAATGAAACACAGTTCTTGACCTCATTTCTCTCCTATTCAGTTAGATATGCAAGTAGAGAACTGTAGTACAGGGCAAGAAGTACAATATGATTGCATAAAAGAGTCCATCATCAACTGCATCTGTTGAAGTCAGTGTAGGAGGCAGTGAGCAGAGTTGTGAAGGCACTGTAGACCTTGCCTTCCCCAAAGTGTGTGAGAAAGGGGAGTGTGTTTCTGGCAGAGAAGAGGTATGTGCAGACCCCAACACCTCTGAGCAGCATCAACAGTCATGGCTGCCACTGAGGGGGGAAATCTATGCAGAATAAGGAAAATAACTGTGTTTGTGTGTGTGTGTAGGGGGGCCGTTAGAATATAAAAGACCATTGGAGTTTAGATTTTACCTCTTAGAAGATGAAAAACCACTAAAGGATGCCAAATAGGACAGTCACATTGAGATTTGTGTTTTAAATCACTCTAGATGTTGTGTGGGAGATGGATTGGAGGGAGGGCAGGAGTAGAGCCATGTGGATCAGTTAGAAGACACCTTCACTAGTACAGGAGGGGTAGGACAGATATGGGGAATCAACAATGGTTAATAACACAGAGGTGCTAAAAAACACTGAAAAGTTTCTACACTACAGTGGTATTTATGGGAGGAGGGATTTAAATAACATTGCAATACTGTTACAATAAATACCGTTGTGTTCTCCCAGATTCACATGTTGAAGTCCTAACCCCCTATACTGTGTGACTGTATTTGGAGATAGGGTGATAGGATTAGAGTTAAATGTGGCCATTAGGCTGGCCCCCAATCCACTGACTTGTCTCCCTATAAAATGAAGAGAGAAGGACACAGACCAGCACAGAGGGGAAGGCCATGTGAAGACACTGATTGAAGACAGCCACCTGTAAGCCAAGGAGAGTGGCCTCAGCAGAAACTAGCCCTGCTGACAACTTGCTCTCAGACTTCTAGCCTCCAAACTCTAAGAAAACACATTTCATTCTTTAAGCCATTCGGTCTGCAGTACTTTATATATTAAGCCTATTTGCATACTGATTTTCACCCCTATCAAGAGATGCTGGTTTTTATGCAAAAGCTTCCATACCTAGGAGAGAAAAGCTCAGCTATGCTATGTCTTCAATTTTAAAAGAAAATCTTTTCCCCCAATCTCTTTTGCCTGGTCCTCATGGGACCACTAATTTGAGAAAGAGAATCAGGAAAACAGAAATAAGTGAGGGCAATCGTAATTAAGGATGTTTTCAACAGGTTCTTAGTTTCCATCCTAAAATTCCCTCATGCAGAAAATAAATATTAGAGGTGGGAGTATTCTTAAGAAATTGCCTCACAGTCCTCAGGACCTTACTCTGGACAGTGACACTGAAGCTGCTCCTGAGTTTCTGTGAAGGCTTAGGGAAGCAAGCCTGTGACATCTGCTAAAAGACTTCAGTGACCTAGGACCCTCAGCATCTTAAGGCTCTCCTTTGTCATCTAGCTTGAGACATTTGCTACTGTTATTTATGACAGCCAAAAATTACATCTATTTTCCTTTAAAAGATGTACAAGATATCACAATACAAAATAAATACCAATTAAGTTGACTTCTAACTTTTGTCAAAACAATACTCATTAAATTCTTCCTGTGCATTTCTTGAGTCTCAAAATGGCTTCTGTATGTGTGTGTGTGTGTGTGCGTGTGTGTGTGTATTTTTATGGCAAAATGAGATAAGGAGCAACAGAAATTGACATTCACTATTTAAGGCTAAAAGACTGAGAGGCAGGCTCTCCACAATGTAATGATGTTACTAAACCTAATCAGGCCCATCATGTGTCAGCTGCATTCCCTATAGGGGGCCTCCATCAGGAAAAATAAGATCTATTTCTCTACTTAGATGGCTAATAGACATTTCAGTGTTGAATATGCCCAAATCAGATCTTTTCATTTCCTCTCCTGTCTTCCTCAACACCGCAAAAACCACCATTTCACCCAGCTGTTCCAACCTAGGGTTTATTCTTGATTCCACCCTCTTCCTTATTCCCTCCAAGATCCAACCCCTCAGAGGCTTCCCTCACTGCCACATTTAAAACATATCCCACCCCTCGTCTACCGGCACCCTCCCTGCTGACTCTCGAGCCCAACATGTTGCCACCTTGTCTCTGACCACTGCGATAGCTTCTGCACCCATCCTGCTGCTTTATTCTTCTCTCCAGCCTGGTTGGTAAGCTTAGTAGTCACAACCTCCTACTCCTCTGCTAAAAACCCTTCAACAGAGAGTTTTTCTTTAGATAAATCCAAACACCTTATTGTGTCCTACAAGGCCCTGCAAGAGCCATCCACTGCCTTCATCTCTACCTCAACTGTCATCATTCTCCCTCCAATTCACTGGGACTGGATCCAATCATAGTTTCTTGAATGGGACAAGTCCTTTGCCTCTCAGGCTTCTGAACTTGCTGTTCTCTCTGCCTATCATGCCCTCTGCTAGCTTCTGCATGCAGCTGGCTCACTCATCACTCAGGTCTATGCCTCAAATGTAATTTCTGAGATAGCTCTCCACCCTTGCTGTCTCTCACACTACTATAAATTACATATATCAGGGCACATGACACAAATCCCAGTCCACACTTATTCATGTGCTTTCTCGGTGGTCTCTTTTCCTCTAGAATGTTAGCTCTACAAGGGCAGGAGGGTTCTGTCTTCTCTTTCCCTCTACTTCCACCACTGTCCTATGCACATGGCCAGTGCTTGGTAAACACATAGAACAGCCCTGGCCAGGTAGCACAGTTGGTTAGAGAATTGTCATGCTATGCTATGCTTCTGGGTTCAATCTTCAGCCAAGAAGCAACCAATGACTGCATAGATAAGTGCAACAACAAATCAATGTTTCTCCTCCTCTCTACTCCCTAACTTCCTCCCTCTCTCCAAAATCAATTAGAAAGAAAGAAGGAAAGAAAGAAAACAGCAAACAAACAAATATGGCTCAGAGTAGGGGCCTTGGCTATTTGACATTGAACCCAGCATAATGATGAGGCACCTTTTGCTTATTGTTCTCAAATTGAAGTTAGCAAAATAAATACTTTAAAACCTTATGTTTTTCACAAAGCAAATTAAAATGCAAAATGGCTTAAATTGAGGAGCTGCTGCTAAGAAAACTTCCTCTTCTAACAAGTTTCCCTCTCATGGAGTCAAATAATTGTATCACTTGCCTCTCAGTACTCATCTGTGATAGCCTTCTGGTCCCAGCTTTGAGCATAGAGGCCATTAGCAGTTCATGATGTAGAACAAAGTCCCACTACAAATTTATTAGTGTGGAACCCAACTTGATGTTCTTGACCAAAATTTTAATTTCAAAAAATGCTAACATCAAAGCTCTCAAATTCATTTCAGGCACACGGGCACCCTGCAATTACCACTACAATTCAGCCTGTGAGGTAATGGTATCATGGGCCGGCTGCCTCCTTCCAGGAGCTGTGCTGTGTTGGAACAGGGCAGACTTTCAGGCTGTCTTCTATGGAACCCCAGAAAAACTGTCAATCATGGGTTGAAATCACCAAAGACAGCAGGAGCAAGATGAAGGCAGAAGACAAGAGGGAATTAGAGGGTAAACACAACAAAGCGCAGTCCCCAGTTGAGCACCTGGCTGTCGCATATCCAGCAAATTCCCGAATAGATGAGCAAGGTGAGCATGTCCATTTTGTGTCTGTGCCATCATTTTGAGACTCTGCGCTCCCTGTGTCTTATAAAACCGTAAAGGACTAGGCAACCTGACAATTACTACTCTAAGCATCACCAAAACCTTCTTTACCATCTTAAATAAGCAACACTTTAGATATGCTATTGTCCCATTATTAGGGGCTGTTTGCTAATTTCTCAGAAAAATGCGGGTTAATCTGTTTTTAAGTGGGTTATAAACTTTTGCTTTATTAAACAGCCTATATTGAACATAATTTAGCCCACTGTTAATAACTTAGGCCCACTGTAATTAAGTTAATTATGTCGTGTCCTTTGATGTGTCTGGTAGCCTATCTGCACGCCTCAGAGCATTGCCCTATGATTTTTTCTGACTTCCAGGGTTTAGTTCTTTTTCTAGAAGTCAACAAGAAATGTTTTGCTTTTGTTTATGCAGCTTGTAATTTCCTCCTTTCTCCCACCTTCTCCTGTGTTGTGGTCTGGAAATCCTAATTACTAAAACAACTATTCTAACTTAAGAACAAATACACTTTAATTATAGCCCTTTTCTTTTCAATGAATAAATACATGCATTCAGTGTTTTGACTTCATGACATATATTTTGTCTGTTCAGAGGTCTTTGCTTATTATTAATTACCAATTATATTTTAAATGTTTACAGATACTGGATAAGTGACCTCCAGGTAAGTGAAGCCGTGCTATGGTTGAAATTTCTGTCTGAAACCTATTTGGCTTGAGGAAAGGAAATAACAAAATGTGACATTTCCAAGCCATGTTCAAATTGCTGATACAGTCATGTAGTTATAACTGGTGGTGCTATTTTTTTTTTTTTTTTTTAGTCAGCTAATTGTCTTCATTACCATTATTGAACATCACTTCTTTACAAACTCATTCCCATAGTTAGTTCTGCCAGAAGCATCACAGGAAAAGCATTTCACATTGAAATCTTCAAATACAATTTTTTCTGAACTTTTTAATAAATGTATAAGGAGGCATTGAATACATTAAAAAACTTAAAGTACCTAATACTAAGCAAAATAAACAACAAAAAATGAACACCAATACTCAAAGGTAAGTTGTATGAAAACTGCTAACTTGGCTCCCAGAGGATACAAATAGGAAAGGGTAGAAAACAATTAACAAATTCCAGTAGAAGTGCCAACTGCTTAGCTGAATATTGTTTCCACAACCATCTTTTAGCTATATTTCCACTCTCAGTTGGGAAAAAATAAAGGCAATTTATTAAATAGATTACTGTATATTTACAGTCAGCTTACAAATACAACTGTATGGGTGACAGAGGATGATCAGTCGAGAAATCAAAAATTTTCTAGTTGGTAGGGAAAGACTCGGAGTCGCTCTCTGACACTATCCCCAGTTACTGACTTGGATCTCTCCCTGGTTTACTCCTACAGGCCACAGTCTATGACCCAGCTGAATAGGAGAGAAAATGACACTTCGAAGTTGTTCTGGCTAGTCCCCAAAACAATAATTTGCTGAACAATATTCCAATGATATGCCTGAAAACTACTTTTTTTCTGTACAATTAATTTTCCCTTTCTCTCCTACTCTCAAGGAAGTAATAATTCAGTTTCCAGCAAGAGGCTCTCTGTGTTGACTATATAAAGACCTAGGGCAGGTATTTCATATTTAATAGCATTAAGGCCCTTAGGACATTTGCAGAAATAAAGTAGAATTAAAACTCCCAATATATAAAGCAGAACATTCACTTAAAAGTAGAGGTCTTTCAAACAATGAATTTCTAGGTATGGACATTTTGTAAATTTAATTCTATCATCACAGAATGAGAATGTCTGGTTTTCAGTCCCTACTTGTACTAGTTGTATGACAAGGGGAACATTATTTATCCCTTTCTGCCTCAGTTTCCTCAATTAAAAATGTAGGTAACAATTAAAAGGACCCCCCAAAAAATCCTTGTTCAGGCTCTCTTTACCAGTCCTAGCTCTCTTAAGTCTGTCAGGCATAATTAACTGTTATTTCTCTGATCCTCTATTTTCAGGACTGGAGAGGTAACTGAAAGCATCCCCCGCAGAGGTATTTTAAAACATACACAAACAAGACATACCAGATATGAGTACCTGGATCCTGAACCCAAAGATATCGGTGAAACAAACTGAAGCCTGCACAAACACCTGAAACCTCCTGATTTATACCTTACTGCCAGCTGCATCCCCCTCTTCCTTTATTCCCCAATCAAAGCTCACAGCTCCAACTTTTCACTGCTAGTACATTTCTCCACACCTAGCCCTTTGCCTCTCCTTGGAAAATAAAAATAAAACTTTGCTCTTGGCATTTTCTTCTTTTTGTGAATTCTTTTTCACAGTCTACGTCATCAGCCACCTTCATAGTAATAGCACTTAGTCATAAGCTTATTGTGAAATTTACGTCATCTAATATATGAAAAGTACTTGGAATAGTTCCTGGAAAATTATAGATGCTATGTAAGTATTGGCTAAAAAGCACTTTTTTATACAAAGAGGGCCTCTACAAATGGTTTCTTGGTCAACTGACATTAGTTAATGCTGTTACTGAAATGGGTGGTGAGAAAGCCAGAACAACTTGGCAAATAGAGAACAAAACAATAAAAAATCTTTTAAAAAATACCTAGAGGAAGTTTTGTTTTTATTTATTATTTTTAGAGAGAGGGGTAGGGAGAGAGGCAGAGAGGGAGAAAGACATCTATGTATGGTTGCTTTTCACCTGCCTCCACCTATGGACAGGGCTGGAGACCTGGTTTGCAACTTAGTTATGTGTCCTGGCTGTGAATTAAACCAGCGACCTTTGGGTTCACAGGTTGGCACCTTATCCACTGTGCCACCACCCAGGGCTCCTCTAGGTATTCTTACCCCTACCTGCAACCAGAATGGCAATAAAGGAATTTCTGTGAACAGTACCATAAATTTCATCATAGCATTCAGCCCTGTTTCAGCTTCCCTGCAATAATGGCAGATCTTCACCACTGAAGTGACCCTGAAGATGTGGCTGGCTGAGCCCAAGGTGCTTGATAATGACAGAAACCACTCAGTTGTGCTATGCATGCAACCGAGGTACAAGACCACAGCTACACAAGGCCAAATGACTTGAGAAATCATTGCTACTGTGACAAGAGCCAGCCAATGAGTCTGGCCGCTCCTCAGCAACTCAATGCAAAGCTCTAAGCACTCTTGTTGCTGACCTGCCATTCTTTCTAAGCACTTGGTAAATGCACTTATTAAAACGATCTCACTGTGCCTATTTCAATATTTCTTCAGGGTGATCTTGCAGGACCACTTACACCAGACTCATCTGAATCTTTAAAAATCCAGGGCTCTACCAAGTTGAAAGAATATCTAGGGGTAGAACCTGGAATTGTGGAATTTTGAAGAAGAAACCCAAAAGATACAGAGAGATACTTGTGGGAAAGTCACTTTGACACATACAGGCTCTAAAGGTAGCACTACTGACATTTTGGATGACGCAATTCTTTGTTATCAGGGCTGCCCTGTGCATTGTATGATGCGCTGCAGTGTCACTTGCTTCCCACCCACCGGGTGCCAGTAGCACCCCCAATATCCCTGTTGTAACAACCAAAAACATCCCTAGACGTTGTCAATGTCCCCAAGGGGCAAAACTGACACTGGATTAAAACTGCTGGGCTAGTCTATCCTTAAACATCCATGGGGCCATGGCTCAGATGCAGCTTCGAGTCTCATGTGTTCACCTAAGAGCTTCCTTGTTTAAACGGGTTCAAGGCAATGCTCCATCTACTGAGTTGTATGCTTATTTGTATTTTCATGATGCTGGGCTCAAATAGTGAAAATGGAGAGTTATAATTTGAGATTTTAAAAGGACTTTGTTTTGAGTTTCCTGTTACTTATTGCTCTGACATCAAACCAGACTGAGAGAGTTTTAAGCCAAGGAGCAAGCTAACCCTAACCCTAACCTACCCACTTATGCTTGGTCATTCTAACTGTAGTGTAAACCTAGCTCCTTTAGTGGTTTCAAATAGCCTTACTTGTGTAATTACAACACACAAAAGGCAACCTGTTACCATAAGAAAAGGGCAAGCACATATGTTTATGGATGGGAAGAGACTAATGAATACAACCATGTCTGTTATTTTCTGTGTGCTTACTTTCTGCATGTCAGCCAATGAGTTAAATGCTTCAGATGGATTATTTCAATTAATGGTCCCAATAACCCCATGGCACCAGTACCATTATTACCCTCACTTTATTTGTAAGGAAAGTAAAGGCTTCATGAGATTAAGTAACTTGTCCATGATCACATGGCCATCTTATGGTTGTAGTCAATTAAGTGTTAAAACATTCTGAATAAAGATTATTAATATAGAATATTTCTAACTCATTTTATGGGATTAAGAGCATTTAAGAATAGAAGACATTAAAAACTACTCTCAGGCCCTGGCTGGTGGCACAGTGGATAAGGCACTGACTGGCCTGTGAACCCAAAGGTCACTGGTTCGATTCTCCAGCCAGGTCCCTAGCCAGGCCTGCGGCTGGAGGCAGGTGAAAGGCAACCATACACTGATATCTCTCTCCCTCTCTGTCTCTCTCCCTTCCCCTCTCTCTGAAAATAATAAATAAAATCTTAAAAAGAAATACTACTCTCATTCATGAGTAAAAATTTAAAAAACAAGAAAATAATGGTAAGTTGAATTCAATCAAGAAAAAAGATGCTATATCATGATCTAATTGAGCACATTTCAGGGACTTAAAAATTGAGTACCTAAATATACTTTCTGATGTTGCACTAATCACATTATTAGAATAAAGTAGAAAAACATATGATCATCTTTATAGATTAAAAAAAAGCACTGAAATATCCATTCACTTTCTCTCTCTCTTACACACGAACACCTAACAAGAAAAAATAGTAAGTAAAGGGAGCTTGCTTAGTCATATTCAACAATAAAACATTGGAAGAAATATTTTTAATGATTACAAAAAGTGAAATATATCCACTATTATCAGTACTGTTCAAAATTGTGCTGTGCAACTTGACAACAGAAAAAAAAAGTCATTATTTGCAGTCTACATAATTCCTTGCATAGAAATCCCAAATAAATCTAAAGACAAATAGAAATACTAAGAATTCTACAAATTGGCTGGTTCTAAGACCAACATCTAAAACAGCAAAACTATTTTTGGGTCCTAGCAGTAAAGGATTACAAGACAATGTTTAAGATATGATAAGATTTAAATAGGAACAACAGCAATAAATAAACCAGAAAAAAATATATTTTTTAATTACAGGATTTATTCAATTTTTTAACTTTTTGAACTTGAATATAATAATATTCTTCACCTCTTGGCCTATAAATTGATACTGGTCCATCCTTTTTCCTTTCTACTTCAGTTCTACAAAACCCACACAACAACATTCTAATGTTTGATGCATGTCCTTGTGTTTGTATGAGCTACTCCTAAGGTGTAGATTATAGTCTTAAGTGTGTGTATATTTACCTGACGTAAATGGTACTATTGATTCCACTCTTTCTTTTACTTATGTTTTAAAATACCAATTCCATGATAAAGCATAACCTTTCTTGGAATTAAAAAAGACCAGAATAAGTATACCATGATCAAAGATAAAAAAGATTTCACATGTCACTTATCCTGAAATTAATCTAAACATTCAGTACAATGCAACAAAAGTAACCAGTGGGTGTGTTTAAGTTGACAAATTAGTTTTAAAAGTTACCTGAAAGTAAGAACAGCAAAGTCAGTTGAAAAATTTAGAATAGGGATAAGTAAGGGAGACTTGCCCTACTCCTCAACAACACACTTTTAAAGTTACAGTCAGATGATACAGTGTTGGGGCCACATAAGCACATAGACCAATGACAAGGTATAGCTCAGAAACAGTCCACTGTGGCTGATTGTTGGCTCACTCAATATTTGGTATTGCTTAGTAGTACTTTGAGAAATATTTACATGTAGCAAACTCTAACCAGAAGCAAGAGAATAACAAATATTAAGTTTTGGTCAGAGGTTACCTCTGAGGAAGAAGAGATGCAATTAGGGAGAGACATGCACTCATTGATAATGTCCTGTTGCTTTAGGTGAATAGCAAGTATATGAGTGTTCATTTTACCTTTATTCTTTGTGCCTTACATATGGCTATGATACATTTTTTAAAAGATTTTATTTATTATTATTTCCAGAGAGAGGGGAAAGGAGAGAGGTAGAGAGGGAGAGAAACATCAACATATGGTTGCCTTTCACCTGCCTCCAGCTACGGACCTGGCTGGAGACCTGGCTTGCAACCTGGTTATGTGCCCTGGCTGGGGAATCGAACCAGTGACCTTTGGGTTCGTAGGCCGATGCCATATCCACTGTGCTACCAGTCAGGGCCATTTTTTTTAAAGATTTTTTTATTCATTATTTTTTAGAGAAAAGGGCAGGGAGGGAGGCAGAAAGGGAGAAAAACATCGATGTATGGTTGCCTTTCACCTGCCTCCAGCTATGGACCTGGCTGGAGACCTGGCTTATAACCTGAAACATTTTTATATGCATGAAATAGTTCACAACATTGCCAAGATCCCACACAAAACCCTATTTTCAAAAACAATGGTACAAAATTGGTCATTGTTGTTTTGTATTATAGAGAAGAGATGGATTTAGAAACATGAAAATATGGTAAGGAATAAATGGATTCAACTGAGTTCTAAAACCTCTGGAGGGAGGAGGATATACTGTACTTTGAACTCTTTCAATGCAGATGGCATGAAACTCTTCCAGCTGATGACAACTAGAAGCGCCACAACCACCAAGACCTTGGAGGTGATCTGCAAGGCGAACATCCAGAGCTGTGACTAGCAAAAAAATCAACAAACAAACAAACAACTGGTGTATTTCACCATGAGCAAGCAAGCAGAATAAAAGATTTTTACTGAAAACATAATCCATATTCTACTGTTTGCCTGATGAGCTTTCTCTCTGGCACAGGTTAAAAAGGATGAGTTGATGATCTCATAAACTATTTATTTGTAAAGATAGTGAACTCCTATGCTACTGCCTAAAAAGTGGCCAGCACAATGTCAACTTCTATCAGAAAAGACACAAAATATTACTCTATGATTTTGAAGCACAAAGGTCCTTCTGCACTTGGTACATTGTGTGCAGTTCAAATTGTGGCACTTCAAGAGAATGTAACAAATCTGGTAAAGATTCGGAAAGACTAAGTACAGTGATCAAGGAGCTGAAGTTGTATCCAACAGATCACACTAAAGTTCAAGTGTTCGCCAATCCGTAAGATGAGAATTGAAAAGAAATGTAATTGAAGTATATCAACTTATCCAGATGTATAGACAGGGCATTCAAAGTTTGATAGAAGGAACAGGAAATCACCATAATTGAAAGCCTGAAAGAGACTAGCTACCAAGTTAGATGCGTTCTCATTTTATCCTTAAAATACTGTAAGTAATTTTTATAGTGTAATCATGTGAAACTTGTTACTCCAAAAGATGCTACAGAATCAATATTTAAATAGGCCACTTCTCATTTATACCTTTGCTTACCTCTACCACTGCATTCATTTTTTACACATTAATCTTTGGTGGTGTCCTTTAAACTCTTTGAGAGCATCATTACTTCTTTTTCATCTTTTATGTCTAGCACATAGGACCTGACAAGTTTTTGAGCACTTGGTATATACTTATTAAGTAATGAATGACCAAAATGGATTTAGATAAACCCAAAAGGTGTACAAATGCTCTTAATAATGGAAAAGAGTTTTGGGGAAACATGCTTAATCTCTGCTACTAATGTAAAAATAAATCACACAAGGGTGCTTTTCTGTAACAATGGACAGGTTGCAAGCTAAGCAGTGTGGGGTGCCCGGATCCAACCCAGGTAGCAGCTTTATGCTTGCGCACACTGACAGAAAGCACATACCTGACTATGTGCAACATAAAATACATCTCTATACTGCAGACAGCAATCCTTTAAAAGGCCCCATTTCATTTTCCTTCAGAATGTTTGCATGAGTCAAAGGCTAATGAAGGGGAAAAAAGTCAATATATGTCTCAGGCAATGGATAAACCAGGTTAAAGGGTTGATCAATAAACTAATTTGATGTAGCAAACACAATGGACATTATTCCCAGGCTGTAAGACTAGACTAATTTAGGCCAAAAAGTTGGGAGTCAATTGATATTTCTATCCTCACTTCATATAAGCCAGACATTGAAAGGCCAATTAATTGAATGTGAAATTAATAGGATTGAGAACAGCTTTACATCTAGTGGAATACAAGTGGTTTCCATGGTCAAAAATCGATGGATAAGATGGTTGACTCTACCTCAAGACTAGCTTCAGAGTCACCTAGAAACCTGACTTAAATGAAGCATTGTTGCAAAGTTCAGGAGTGGGAGTCTGAGGTGACAAGGATTTCCATAGCCTGGAGGGAATGAAAAGTGTTAAAATAGCAATTTTTCTCAAATGGATGATCCAGCTACAGAATTAAGTGGTAAGTTAAATGTCAATGCTTTCAAAACTACCATCTATGTTGCCTGGTTAGTGTGGCTCATTGGACTGGTGCCGGCTTGCGAACCCAAAAGTCACTGGTTCAATTCCCCAGTTAGGGCACATAACCAGGTTGCAAGTCAGGTCTACAGCCAGGTCCTTAGCTGGAAACAGGTGAAAGGCAACCATACATTGATGCTTCTCTCTCTTTCTTCCTCCCCCCTTCCCTGCCCTTCTCTCTGAAAATAATGAATACAAAATCTTTAAAAAAAAAAAACAGTACTACTATCTATGAAGTTCAATAATATTTTTGTGCTCCCTAGATATCAAGTTGTTCTTCCTTTCGATTTAAATCAGACACTTGGATTTTTTCCCCCTGCTGTATTAATCATCTTTTTACACTGGTACCTATGATTTTTATGGTCCTCACAAGTTTCTACTCATGATGCTCATCTTGGCTTTCTCTAAAAAACTCATTCAGCCATCAGAGAATGTGAACTTATCCTCAGTATGAAAGTGCATAATTAATATTCATGAGGCACTTGTAAGTTAAACAAATGCCTGCTGTTATACATTAGCATTTTATAAGTAGCCAAATCCAAAGTAAGGTCAGAGAGTTAGTGTGACCCACTGACATAATGGTAGAAATAATCTGTAGCTCCATAGGTCAACTTGCTTGTCGACAGATCATGTGATGATACAAAAACCTCCCTGAGCCCCAGAAACTACCCAGTCCCATCACAAGAGGAGCAATGTTCTTCTTTGTGTTTTAAATCAGTAATCATGAACACACACTTACTTAAGCTTCTTGGCATTTCAGAAAAAGCTAAATCCTTTATGATCATCCTCTATTTCTGTCTCCTTTCTTTCTTTCTAGAGGCAAATATGAGGTTTGTCTCCTTCCAGACATACCTACACACACATACACATACACTTGTTTCTGTATGTGATTGTACATAAATGAAGCAACAGAAACTATGTGGCATCTCATAAAGTATACATGTATGTCAGTGCCCCCCCCCCCCCCCACTCAATGATCTTCTGTGTTGAGCTGAAGATCATTTCCTATAACTAGCTCATTTCCTTTAACTGCTTCATGGTTTCCCATGGTACAGGAATACCACTGATATTTGTCAGTGGACATTCTTATGCTTACTTTCTGCTAGATACTGAAGTAGACATGCTGGGTTGAATAGAAACTTACAACTCACATACCATGGTGGTGCCAATTTGTAGTTCCACCAGCAATATATGGGAGTATCAGTTACCTCACATTCTCATTTATTTATGATATTGTCAACATTTTTTTTTATTTAGGGCACTGCACTTAGACCCACTCTTTTTGGACCTCAAAGTTTAGTTATTTTGTGGGGCAGAGATAGAGAAGGTGGTGCTAATAAAAGGGAGAGGTAAGAAAGCAATTCAGACTCTCTTCTGAGGCTGCCAGCATTTGGTGAGTTTACCAGCACTCATAGCTTACAAAACAAACAATATACTCTCCTCTTCCCTCATTTTTGCTGATGTTAGCTGGAAATCTCAGTCATTCACTGACACACATGCCCATCTCATTTTAGACTAACCTCAGGAATGCCCAGCCAGAAGGTCCTGTGTACTTTTAAGAACCTTTGGCTGGAGATGTTAGTGTAGGTAGCTAGATAGTAACAAAGGAAGGGACGAGGGAAATTGAACATTATGAAGCACAATCAACTAGGGAGCAAAAGTCTGCTTCCCTAGGAAGGAACAGCTTCACACACTCCCCAGGGAACCACTTGTCTGTTCCCCACACATCACTGGGGGAAGGGATAGAACAATGAATGAAGGGGGAGGTAAGCACATGCATAGTAGAAGCCAAACTGGTGACCACAGAGGCCTGTCAGTCCAGCCTGGGAAAAGGACAGGATTGTTTGGGGAAGCCCTAGAGAATCTAGCAAATGGATTGGTTAGGGGGTGGACCCATCAGAAGCCCAGGAAAATGACGGGAGTGAATTGGTTATTTTGAAAAGTGCTTGGTCCTTCCCAAGTCCGAGATAACATAACCTGAGTCTAATAGAAGACAAAGGCCCCCCTCTTCCTTGCCTGGTCACATATGCTTACCCAGTTCATTTCTGTGTTGTCTCTGAAGCAGCCCTGTGGCCACAGCAGCCACCCAGGGCCCAGGGTGGACTGTGTCAAGGGTTTGACCACAGCCTCAGCCAGAAACAGACTAAGCTAGATGGATGGGGGCAGAGGTATGGACTGCAAACAGTGGTGCCAAATATCTGGACACTGGCCCTGTTTCTGGGCCCAATGAAGGCAAGATTAGACTTTTTCCACAGGGTGACGGACAGAGATGAGACATTGGAAATTTGGGGAAGCCTTCTGTTTTCATCCAAATAAATCTTACCACGTCACAATCTCCCACACACGAGTCTCTGGGAATACTTTCCATGTGACACTGCAAGAAACCCACTTCCACTGGCAACAAAAGTATTGGAGAAAATCAAACAAACCCTTTTATCCAATACTATTAAGCAAACACTTAATAGTATTGCTACTATTTCTCTTTCTTGAAGAAACACTAACAATGACCCATCTTTTGAAAAGAAATCTTGTTTATGTCATACAATATTTAACAGAGCTCTGCCTTTTTAAAAGCCTAACATCAGAGCTACCCTGTGACTTTAAGTAGCCTCCTCAATTATTCATTGGATTTTTATGATTTTCCTACACATGTTCAAGTAGTTCTCAATAAACCTATTTAAGCAAAGTGTACCAAAAGTTCCTCAAAATGGTGTTTAAAGGGGATGCAAAGGAGTGTTGGGGAAGCACTTCAAGTCTGAGTTTTTCTTCTCTTCCAAGAACTTCATTAAAAGCACAATAAAACATTAGCAACAACAATGGCAGGGTTTTAACCAGTAAATTAGAGACCCATTAAAAGCTCAGGTCTGATGAACAAAACAAACAAAGGAGCAAAATAGAACTAGAGGCTGGGAAATAAGGAACCACCTGACAGAAACCAGAGGGGAGGGGCAAGGGGAGTGAGGAGGGAAAAGGGGGAGAGTTTAGTCAAGGAATGAGTATAAATGACCCATGGACATGGACAACAAGGTGGGGATTGACTGGGGGAGGGGGGCACTAGGGAACAAGTGTAGGGACTGGGACAATTGTAAAAGAACAATAAAAAATAACACACACACACACACAAATACAATTAAAAGCTCAGACCTGGTAATCAGGGTCAGCTTACTAGAAGCCAAGATGAAGAAAGAGAGGAATCGAATCCTGCAGTACTACGCACCTTCAACTTACCTAATTTTTAAAAACTTTCCTCAACAGAGGATAACTTTATTGTTGAAAGGAATGTGGTTTATAAGAAAAGAAAAATAACTCTCTTTTAAACTACAAATATCCTTAGTGACGCCTACATTTCAAATGCAGGATACTCCTTACATGAGCACAGAGAGCCATAGCAGGTAACAAGTAGAGGAAGCTAGGCTGGCTGGGCCTGATTGAGTTTGGAAGTTACAGTTTCAGACACCCCAGGGGATAGTGTCTGCCAGAGGATTAACTATTTTTTATCTAGGAATAAATTTAACCAAGGATGTGAAAGACCTGCACACTAAAAACTAAGATATTGATTGAAGAAACTGAAAACAACATAAGTGGTAAGATAATCCATGCTTGCAGATTGGAAAAACTAATATTGTTAAAATGCCCATATTACCCAAAGCAATCTACAGATTCAATGCAATCCCTAGCAAAATACCAAGGCATTTTTACAGAAATAGAACAAACAATCCTAAAACTTGTCTGAAACCACAAAAGACCTCGAATAGCCTAAGCAATTTTGAGGAAAAAGAACAAAGCTGAAAGAATGCTGATCACTGATTTCAAACTATACTGTAAGATTATAGTAATCAAAAGAATATGGTATGGTCATTAAAGCACGCACACCTGCACACACACACATACACACACACATTAATGGAGAAGAATAGAGAACCCAGAAATAAAACTATACATATATGGTCAATTAATTTATAACAAAGATGCCAAGAATATACAATAGAGAAAAGACAATCTCTTTAATAAATTTTGTTGAAAAAATTGGACAGCTGTGTGCAAAAGAATGAAACTGGATTACTACCTTACACAAACATTAACTCAAAATGGATTAAAGATTTGAACACGAGACTTGAAACCATAAAACTCTTAGAAGAAGACATAGGTAATAAACTGCTTGACCTAAGTCTTGGCAATGTGTTTGGATTTGACATCAAAAGGCAACAAAAATAAATAAATGAAACCACATCATGCTAAAGAGCTTCTGCACAGCAGAGATAACATTCAACAAAATAATAAAGGCAATCTACTCAATGAGAGAAAATATTTTCAAGTCATATATCTTACAAGGGGTTAATATCCAAAATATGTAAAGAGCTCATATGCAGATGAGATACCACCCCATCCTGTTGAAGTGGCTATTATCAAAAAGAAGAAGTAAGTGTAGGCAAGGGTGTGGAGAAGAGGCAATCCTTGTGTGCTGCTGGTGGGAATGTAAGCTGGTACAGTACTACAGCAAGCAATATGAAGGTTCCTCAAAAAAAAACTTAAAAATAGAGCTACCATAGAATCCAGCAATTCACTGGGGATTTATTCAAAGAAAATGAAAACACTAACTCAAAAAGATATCTATTACCTCATATCTATTGGTACATTATTTACAATAGCCAAGATGTGGAAACAATCTAAATATCAATAAATGAATGGATAAAAAAGTGTGATACACACACAATGGAATATTCAGCCATAAAAAAGAATGAAATTTTGCCATTTGCAAAAACATGAGGACATTATGCTAAGTGAAATATAAATGCCAAAAACACAAACTCAGGTATACAGAAAACATTAGTGGTCATCAGAGTTGGGGGCGGGTGGTAGACAAAACAGGAGAAGCTGGTCAAAGGATACAAACCTCCAGTTGTAAAATAATTGTCATGGGGATGTAATGACAGTATGGTGACTGTAGAAAAGTATATCTGAAAGTAGATATACCTAAGAGAGTAGATCTTAAAAGTTCTGAACACAAGAGATAAAACATTTATAATTATATGTGGTAATGGATATTAGACTTATTCTGGTGATGTTTTACAATATATACATATATCAAATTATGTTGTATACACAAAATTAATGTAACATTATATATATAAATTATATCTAAAATTTTTAATGAAAATCTTCACATGGTACCCCACAGAATCATACTGACATTTTTTCATTAAAATGTTTCCTCTAAACTATAAGTCATTATTTATTATTCACTTTAAAAGTCAAGTCACAGAAAAAACTGTGTTAATTAACAGGGTCAGACTATGTGATTGCCTTAAAAAAAAAAAAAAAAAAAATGGAAGCCCTGGCTGGTGGCACAATGAATGAGGCACCAGCCTGTGAACCCAAAGGTTGCTGGTTAGATTCCCAGCCAGGGCACATAACCAGGTTGCAAGCCAGGTTTCCAACCAGCTCCATAGTTGGAGGCAGGTGAAAGGCAACCATACATTGATGTTCCTCTCCCTTTCTGCCTCTCTCCTTTCCCCTCTCTCTGGAAATAAATAAAATCTTTAAAAAATAACTTCAGTTAAGGTTTTGCTTCTACATGGGCATTTTACTTTGTCTTAAATGGAGCAGGGAAGACCTAGAATCATGGGTCTGAGGTATCTTGTTTCTGTTGTTTTTTCAACAATATAGAGGATTTTGTTTATCTGAAATAATTTGAGTAAGGATTCTTAAAATCTACAAAGTACATACCTTAAGATCTGCACACACACAGACAAATTTCATAAAGGAAATTGAGAGAAAGTGAAACAATTCTTGGAACAGAGCTTGCTAAACCTGAGATAGTGCCTATCATTATTAATCACCGAGTGCTTGCAGGTTAACTACCATACCTGATACATCATAAGCTTATTCATTCTAATGCAACACAAGAGATGGAGACAAAATGTAGACAAAGAAGGAAATGTACATAGTTCTACCTGTATGACAAATAGTAGGCTTTATCTAGAAATTACAGATTGTTCAGCAGTATCAGAATGGCCTTCTACTAGTGTAAGCCAAGGACACAGACCTGAACCTCTTCCTGAAGGAGCTTACTCTACAAAGATAGGAGACAATATATGGCAGCTTCTTATACCTGATGGTTGGGATAGACAAGGGGGAGAAGCTGAGGTCAGAGAGGTCCCTTTCAATGGAAGGAAAGCGGATTTCAGAAGGCTTCGTCAAGACAGCATTTCCAGCCTACCTGAGACCTGGTTTTTGTTATTTTCCTTTTTTAAAAAAGTGTATTTTACTGATTATGTTATTACAGTTGTCCCACTTTTTTCCTTTTGTCCCACTCTGCCTGGTACCCCCTTCCCTCCAGTAATCCCCTCAAAGTTCATGTCCATGGGTTGTACATGTAAGTTCTCCGGCTTCTCCATTTCCTACACTATTCTTAACATGTCCCTATCTATTTTGTACCTACCAATTATGCTTCCTAATCCTTGTACCTTTCCCCCTGTTCTCCCCCTTCCCCCTCCCAGCTGATAACCCTCCAAATGATCTCCATATCTATGGTTCTGTTCCTGTTCTGGTTGTTTGCTTAGTTTGTTTTTGGTTTTTAGATTCAGTTGTTGATAGCTGTGAATTTGTTGTCATTTTACTGTTTATAGTTTTTATCTTGTTTTTCTTGAGTAAGTCCCTTTAACATTTCCTATAATAATGGCTTGGTGATGATGAATTTCTTTTAGCTTTTATCTTGTCTGGGAAGCATGTTATCTGCTCTTCCATTCTAAACAATAGCTTTGCTAGATAGAGCAATTTTGGCTGCAGGTCTTTGCTTTTCATCACTTTGAATACTTCTTGCCAGCAAAGTTTCTTTTGAGAAATCAGCTGATAGTCTTATGATAGTCTCATGGGAAGTCCTTTGTAGGCCGAGAATCCCAGGACCTGGTTTCCAACCCTGGCTCTGCTACCGATGAGCTGCTGATTTACTTAACCTCTATGGGTCTCAGTGTTTATCTTTGTTAAATGTGGGTGATAATAAAACTTTAGAGTTATTGAAAGGGCTGAATACAATTAGATGTACGTAAAAGCATTTAATAAAGTGCATAACTCTTATGTAGTATTTCTACCTATTTAACTGCTTTTAGTACAAAATATTCCACACCTATCACTAAACAGATAGCAAGGTGCCACTTCCAGGGGCAACATGTTTTTCTTAAAGTCTAGATGGAAACATGGCATAATGAGTGCCTGTAGCCTGCTACCTTTATAACTCAGAAACAAAGGCCTGTCCTTACTTCCAAGGCTGCACTCAACTCTGGAAGCAAGGCTAAACCCATAAAGGATCACAGTGGATGCCTGCAATCACCATTTTCTTAAAAACAAAGTAACTTTCAACTAAGTAATTCCAAGGTTTTGAAATCATAGAATTTCGAAGTGTGAATTCAGCTCTTGATATTTGCTTTATTATTCTCTTTTGCCTTAACTATCAAGAACTAAGTTTTATGTCTAGTGTTAAAAAGAATGCATAGCCTTTGCTTTCTGCTAGGACTCTTCTCCTGACTCATACTTCCTCCCCCCTTTTATTAATGTCTTGTCAAAAGAATGCTACTGGATTTGTAACTTTTATTATTAGACCGGAGAGTCAGGAAGGAAGGTTATAAAGAATACAAGAACATATCCACACAATTTCTTCAAATATAAAAAGTGACAAAATTATGAGTCTCAACCCAGTAGAACTTCAGATAAAAGTCAATATTAGAGAACTCATTGGAGACTGTAGACAACCCAGGGTTATTTTGTTGAGTGTTTATTTCTGAATTACTACCCACTGTGATCTCTCTCTTAACTTACAAATAGCAAGATTTTTCTCATCTCTCTAGTTTCAGATTTCACCAGAAATTGATGAGCTGAACCAGGACCACAAGTGGCCCCATCCACCCACTGAATAGGATGAACTAGTTTGGAAATACAATGGCCATGAGGACTCAGAATTTTCCAAGATCTCTCAAGGAAATGGAAGAAGCTACAATTTCTCCTGGATTTTACATTCCTCAAAGTCACAGAGTGAACAAGAAGATTTGTCTTGAGAAGGCTCATTAACAGAAACATTTTATGCAATTCTGTATCTCCCTTAGGGGAACTATTAAATGACTTACACAAACTGGGTGTTCAATAAAGTGGTTGAACGAATAAACATAGCCAAGAGAAACAGTAGCAAATAGGATCTAGCCATGGTTCACCTTTAAAGAGTTTATCCTGATGACTATAGGACCCCATGAAAAGACAGGTAACTTTAAAGACACAGAAAGAAACCTTACCTACAAGTCTGACAAACCATGTCAAGCTAGAGAACACAGGAAAGGAGTACAGCTGGTTTCTGTAAATGACCTAGTAATTTCCATATTCATATTTTGATCATCTTGATCAACTCCCTACAGTATGTGATATAAATAGGATATGGTAAGTGAGATACATCAGCAAGAAGATGTAAAAGCCCTCATGGACAATAGATCATCTCTGTACAGAGGTAAGTGAGCCATGACCCAGCCAGCATGCCAGGTAGGGCTTCACAGAGAAGAGGTCTTTCTCTAGGCTTGAGAGTCAAGGGAACATTATTTATATGAGGTTCAATCAGGCAGATTGAAAAGCATGCACTAAGCTCTGGTTGCATGAATGTGCTAGTCTACATTGGCCAGCAGCTCGGAGGGCTAAGGTGAAGGAGGGAGGCAGCAGACAAGACTAGCTACCAAGGCTGTGAAGGGCCTTTTACGGACTTGCAAACATTTTGAATTTTGTTTGGAGAAAGTAGAAATCCAAAGTAGTTCCAACAGAGGAATTTTTTTTTATTTTAAGATTTTATTTATTATTTTTAGAGAAAAGGGAGAGAAGCAGAGGGAGAGAAACATCAATGTATGGTTGCCTTTCACCTGCCTCCATCTAGGGACCTGGCTGGAGACCTGGCTTGCAACCTGGTTATGTGCCCTGGCTGGGAATTGAACCAGCAACCTTTAGGTTTGCAGGTCGTAAGCAGAGGAATTCTATAATCAGATTTTTAGAAAGAGAATGAGTGCAGGCCACATAAGAGGCCCCAAATGAACAATTACTGACATGCTCTGTGTGCCAAGCAAAGTACCAAGAGACCGATCAAGTACAGATCATGATATTCCCATTCTATAAGCAAGGACAGAGTTGAGTGAGATTAAATGACTTGTCCAAGGTGTTGCAGCTAGCAGTGGCAGAGCTAGGACTCAGACCAGGGCCTGCTTCTGATGCTTATGCTCACAGAACTCAAAGGAAAGGAGACCGAAGACAGGAAGAGCAACAAGCAGGCTGCTGCCCTAGTCCAGCTCAGAGACAAGGCAGGTCTGACTCAGGGCAAGGGAAGTGACACTTGTACGGCCAGGCATACTGCAGTAGCCAGGAGCTTTAGTTTCAGTGAGCTGATGAATGCCTTAGAGGGTATTTCAGAGCAAAAGATTATCTAAAACCTTGAAAGAATGCTCCAAGTACCAGCCTTAACTTAGAAACACATCATCTTCTATGGCAAAAACAGGAACAGTTATCTTAAGAAGCCTCATGGACAAAAATGTCTTCAAAGCTTGCTATTACTCACTAGAAAACATCTTTGTATATCCCAAACTAATGGGCACACAACCACAATGAAACTGTACTTCACACCCACTTAAGATGACTGTAACAGTAAAACAAAATTATAACAGAAAAGGAAAATAAGTATAGGCAAGGATGTAAAGAAATTGAAACTCTTATATGTGGCTGGGGGAATTTAAAATAGTGTAGCCAGTGTGGAGAACATTTTGGTAGTTACTTGAAAAGTTAAATTAGGATTATCATAGGACCCAAGGATTACACTTCTCGGTACCTATGCAAAAAACAAAACAAACCAAAACTGAAAGCAAAGATTCAAACAGGTATGTGCAGTCTAACATTCACTGCAGCATTATTCACAATAGCCAATGGTAGAAACAACCCAACCCTCTATCAACAGATGAACTAGATAAACATATAATGTGTTTTATGCATACAATGGGATATTACTCAATTATAAAGAGAAATGAAATTCTAGTGATAAATCTTGGGAAAATTCTACTAAGTGAAACAATCCAGACATAAAAAGAACAACTATTGTGTGATTCTACTACTTAGAGTAGGCAAATTCATAGACTCAGGAAGCCGATTAGGGTTATGGGGGTATTGGGGGAGGAGGGTGTCAATGGAAGTTATTGCTTAGTAGTTAGACTCTATTTGGAGGGATGCGGAGTTTGTTTTGGAAATTGATAGTGACAATAGTGAAGTACTTATGCACTGAATTGTAAATTTAAAAATAGTTAAAATGACATGTTATACCTATGTTACCATGATAAAAAAAAATCCTCCCCCACCTCAAGGAGAAAAACAAACAAAAAGCACTAATGGGCAAGTTGCCTCAACCACTGTCAGAAGGAATAAATACAATCTTTCTTGTATCTTGACCTATGTCAAACTTGGCCTTGTGCTAGGTAAGAAGGGCAATGTATGTATACCAATGAACCTAGAACTAGATGACTTCAAAGCATGCCATTTAAAATCATTCAGTGACTTCTTACAACCTACAAGCTGATATTTAAACCATCATGGAGGGGATATTAGCCTTTGCTATTCTTTTTTTTTTTTAGTTACTTGCGCAAGTCTGCTTTATGCTTCAGGGATAGTGAAGAACACCAGGACATGCCAGGCTTGCTCATGCCTCTCTTTGCCCATGGTTTGCTATGTGCTTGTAAAGGGCTCACTCCCATCCTCATCCCACCCGCAACTTTTATCGGCTAGCAAATGCCTACTCCATCTAGCATCAATTTAAGTTCCATGAGGCTTTTCCCAGATTTCTGAGTCTCCTTACCCATAAACCATTGTGTCTATTCATTGATACCTTTGTAACAGCAATTATAATGTTCTAATTGCTTATCTGCATGTCTATATTCTACTAGACCAGGGGTCCCCAACCCCAAGGCCAAGGACCAGTTCCAGGCCGCACAGCAAAAGATGAGTGGTGTGCCGGCTAGCGAAGCTTCATCTGTATTTACAGCCACTCCCCATCACTCACAATTCCACCGGAGCTCTGCCTCCGGCCAGATCAGTGTGGCATTAGATTCTCATAGCTGTGTGAACCCTACTGTGAACTGCACATGTGGGATCTAGGTTGCGTGCTCCTTATGAGAATCTAATGCCTGATGCTGTGAGGTGAAGCTGAGGCCTAGCACTGGGGAGCAGCTGCAAATACAGATGATCATTCACAGAGAGCTTTGACTGCGCAGAGATCATAAAAAATCAATTGCCTGCAGACTCATATCGAAACCCTATCAGTGAGTGGCAAGTGACAATTAAGCTGCATCTGGTGGCAGGTTATTGTCATCCCCCCATCCTGGTCTGTGGAAAAATGCTCTTCTGCAAAACCAGTCCCTGGTGCCAAAAAGGTTGAGGACTGCTGTTCTAGACTATTATTTTGTTGAAAACAATAATGTGCTACGTCATTTCTTTCTGCAGGGACTAGTATTATATAAGAAGTTCTTTAATAAGTAGGCAAGGCAATAAGCCCAGCATTCAGCTAGGGAGGGAAGCTCTTATGACTCCCCAGATTCTAAAGGAACAGTCACTCCGTGGTGCTTCCTCAATGTCCTTCAACAGACACCAAATTTTAGCATGAACACTAGGCATTAAATCAACCATAAAACAGTCAGAGGGTGGTGGATTTGTGAAAATGGTGAGGAATTAAGAAACACAAATTGGTAGTTATAGAAGAGTCACAGGTATATTAAGTACAGCATAGGGAATATCAGTAATATTGTAATAACTATGTATGGGGCAAGGTAGGATTTTTAAAAAAGATTTCATTTATTATTTTTAGAGAGAGGGGAAGAAAGTGGCAGAGAGGGAGAGAGACATCAATGCATGGTTGCTTTTCACCTGCCTCCATCTAGGGACCTGGCTGGAGACCTGGCTTGCAACCTGGTTATGTGCCCTGGCTGGGAATCGAACCAGTGACCTTTGGGTTCGCAGGTCAGTGCCTTATCCACTGTGCCACCAGCCAGGGCTCTAGGTGGGTTTTTGAATATTGGGGAGACCACTCTGTAAATCACATGATTGGCTAACCCTGTTGTACATCTGAAACTAATACAGAGTAATATTGAAAGTAAACTGTAACTGAAACATAAATTTAAAAGAATGTCTGGGCAGACAAGCTAAGTGCTGAGACGTGGGAGAGAACATAAAAAGGTCAGGGTACTGGCAACTCAGGGCAGCCGAGTTGCACTCTGTGGGCTGAGGCCTGATGCAGATCCAAAGACGAGTAAAGGGACATTATGTTATTGAAAAAAGTCAAAGTCAGAAAAGGTGTAAAGAATCACACCCCACCTGTGAGGCTGTAAGAACTCCACCCAGTTTGGAACCTGAGGAAGTTTTCTGAGAAGGCAAATGAGAAGCAGTTTGAAGAAAATGTGCTCCATGTGAAATAGAATTATTCAATTATAAAGATGCATTCAAGTTGCACGCAATGTGGGAAACAAAATCTGAAGGTGGAGAACAAAAATGTTAGGAATCATTCACTACCACCCACTCCAAACAGGTAACGTGAATATTTTTGTCACTAAAATGTCTGTTTCCAAGCACAAGAGCCTCCACGTTGTATGTGACTAAATTAACCCCCTTTTAAAATCCACCCATTTTCTTTGTTCCACTTCTAAATACATCTGATAAATGGGTTACTTTGAAATTCTGCCTAACAAATGGCCTTGATACAAATAGGTTTTCCAGTCACCAGAAAGACATGTTTTCTAAATGAAAAATGAGCAAACTGATACTCTGACTGATAAACTCCCATGTATTTTTGGTCAGCATGATTACAGCTTAATTACCCTACATGATCATAATTCAAAGTGAGCATTCAATTCTTCGGGTGTGAGGATACCAACAACAGGAATGACATTCTTTCTGGCTGGAAAGAGGGTTAGATTCAGCAAGACCTCTTTCCAGTCACCTTTCCTCCTCCCCTGGCTGCCTGATCGTTACTTCCCTAGATTTCCCCCTTTTCAGATCGTTTATCTACAACTCCCATGTATACTATTATTTCATTTGGGAAACTCATTTCACAACCATAATAGCCAGTTTTAAAATAAACATTTGACTACTTTTAAGTTAAAGTCTACTAAGTACCCCTGGCCCAATTGGACAGGAACCACCACTAAAGAATGTTTATTGAATCTCTACCACCCCTGTGCTACTTTAGTCTTGCTAATGAGACCTTATTGCTGGATCTTCCACAAAATGGAGAACTACACACACAAATAAAAATCTCATTCTGTGCTTCTTCAGAGTCCCTTGTTTTCCATAAGCCAAGGGGGAAGCCTGAGCCTTTGCTCAGCATGGCCACCTGGGCCCCTATCTAGCACTTGGAAGTGAATGGTATCCTGGGTCTTGTCTCATGGAGGCACCACCTAACACCACAGCAGGTACCTTGCTGGTCTTCAGAGGTATCCCCAAGAAAAACAAGCTGGACTCTGTCGTGATTCAATCCCTGGCTCCCTGACTTAGTTCCATGTGTGAACCTCGGACTGTTATGTGCTCCTCTAAGCCTCTGCATTCCCAGTTTTATTTTATTTTTTTAAATTTTTTAAATTTAGTATTATTTTTTTAGAGAGAGGGGAAAGGAGGGAGGCAGAGAGGTAGAGAAACATCAATGTATGGTTGCATTCCCAGTTTTAATACATGCATACAGATATTTGAAAAAAAAAAAAAAAAACCAGCTCTGATAAGAATTGATTACTGTAAGGGCCAGAAACTTGAACTTGACTAATCATGAAGAGGGATTCATGAGCCTGGCTCTCCCAAATCCGCTGCCTCTGTGCCTATTCTCACGACTGGCTGGGCTGGAGTCTCTTTGTGTGGCTTCCATTTTAATTTATCCAGCTGCACTCCCTGCATAGCTCTGGAGAATGGAAGCAACGAGGAGACAGTCACTCAGCCAGGGTCCCTGGGAAATTGAAGGCTTCTGCCAAGCCCGCAAAAACAATATCAAAGAAAACACTTTTGACTTAAGTCAAGAGACTTTAAATTGCCATTTTTGCAAGAGTAGGTTCTATTTATTCTGTGGTTAAAAAAAAAACCCAAAAACGAGAACGCTGTTCACTCAGGGGTGATATAAAAAATGATGGTAATTCAAAGCCTTGGATGCTTCTGAGGCCTTTTATATTGTCACTGTTTCGTGCTTATTGTACCAAGGAAAACACTCTTCATAGTCTTGTGCTTTTGAAATTAGATGCCCTTCTCATGTTGGTTCATTGTTTTTTATTTAATTTATTGAATTGTAAGCACAACCTTCTAGACACCAGCAATTCTGTGAGATGTAATGGGCTCAGCCTGATGATGGAAGGACTTTGAAAAGCCAGCAAAAATTGACACCAATTTACAGTACCATTGTGCCCCTCACCTCACATTAATGAATGCTTCTGTCATAATTAAAGAGCTCGATTTGCTCAAGCTCTTTTTTTAAAGGACAACATTACCAACATATAATTCACATACCATAAAGTCACCCTTTCAAGTGTACAACTCAGTAGTATTAGCAAGTTCACAGAGAGTGTGCAGTTGTCACTACTCTCTAGTCTAAAAACATTTTTACCTCCTCGAAAAGAAATGTCAGACCCCTTAGGGACCAGTCCCCATTCTACCTTCTCCCCAGCCCCTGGCACCAATCTACTTTGTCTCCATATAGTTGCCTAGTCTAGCCATTGCATATAAGTGACACCATATAGTATCTGTTCTTTGTGACTCTATTGAGACTTCTTTCCAGTCTCTGCTGCATGCCCTCTCCCCTCCCTTAGGAAGCATGTGGATCATGGTGCCCTCCACTGGTGCCTGGCAACCCCATCCCCTCCAAGGGCTTGATTTCTGGGCAAAGACTCAGATCTTTATCTCCAGCCTCCATCTTTCAAACTGCTTCTGGTCCATGTATCCACTGTCTCCTGGGCATCATGAATTTCTCACAATTTAAAGTCAAAGGTGTTTGACAGTGAGCCCATTGTCTCTTCCCTCAAAGATGCCACCACCGCCACCTCCTCCTCCATTTACCTGGGTTTTGGAATCAGAAATGGATCTTCATCCCTGAAGCCACCACCCTCCTTAGCCTTTTCCTCCATATGCACTTATCACCACACCCCCATTAAATCTTCCCCAGATCATCCAGATTATTTGCTTTCTCAATGCCATTTTCCTAGTCCAAGCCTGGACTTTTAACCTGGAGTGTGAACAAACTCCAAACTGAGCTCTGCTTTAGTCTTGTCTCCTTCCAACCTATCAGTAGCTACACAGTGACAAGTTCAAAGCCATCCTTATGGGATCAAGTCCCAGGCCTAAGGCTCTTCCACACCCCTGACACAGTCTACAAAGTCTTCTAAGGGCTGCTCTCTGCCTCTTGGTCCAGTCTCATTGACACCACTATCACCCCTCAAAATTTAGATTTGAGTTTCTCCTCCAACCCACAGGGATTTTTCTTATTCTCCAAACCTGTGATCTGGATAGCATGAGTAACAAGTGAATCCCTCCTTTCAATCTCCCCGGATGCTTTCCCCTTTCTGACCTGGCTGAACTATTCAGGTCTCACTTGGAAAGAATTGCCTTGAAATGATAACTGAACACTCCTCAGGCTCCACTCTTCTATTCCCACACACTTTGTATTGCTGCCATCTCAGCCATACATCTCATTTATCATGTCATTTGAATCCTCTGTTTATTTGCTTCTGTCTCCCACCAGGCTGTGAGCTCCGTGGGGACAGGAGTTATATCTGTTGCTCCTGGTGTAGCCTCAGTCTCCAGCACACTGCCTGGCATCACGCTGGCGCTGACAAGGCTCCTAGCATGGCGACTTCCCATTTACACAGGCAATGGGCCTGGTCGGATACCACGGTACCAATGGTGGGTGCTGATCCAGAATATTTTTGCTTTTAAAAATTTTTTTTCCTATGTGGGCATATATCATCAGAAGCAAACACATTCCTTTCTCATGAGGTAGGCAAAAGAACTAGGTGAACAACTCAAACATTGGTTCAATTTTTAAAATTGAATTTCTTTTTTTCTTTCTAAAGGAAAGGAGAGGAAACTGCTGCATATTTGGAGACCTGATTCTCATGCTCTGTCTGTCCCTGACCTGCTTTGTGAATGAACTGTTTTGTGCTTTAACTTCCTCTTGTGCAAAATGAGGACAACAAACTCTACCTTACAGAATCTTACAAGAACAAATAAGAAGCAATATGAAGGTACCGCCACTCTGAAAAGAATGGCCTGCAAGAAGTACAACAGACATGCCATTATAAAAATATTAGCCAAACTTAAATACCCATACAAGCGACATTAACACACAAGAATGCATTATGCTTTGCAGGGGCATGTACACAGGGCCCTGGGGTTGACAATTCCAGGTCACCTGAACACCCTCCCCCTGACACTGATTCTTCTATCTCTGGGTTGCTCAGCTGCAGGTAGGGAGGACACCCATCAAATTTTCTTCTTTAGTCATGCTGGGTGAGTAACACATCCATTTCCCCTATCCCATCCTCCCTGCGATTAGGGTAACACGTTAACGGTTGCTGTGGAAAGTCACCCATTGTCTGATAAATACATAATTACAGGTTGCATCTCCTTTCCCTTAGAGGCCCCATTACAGCCTCTTCATTTTTAATTCTGCTGGTGGGGAGGAGGAGTTTAAATCATTTAGGAGGCCAGCTGTGTTGTACTTCAGCTGCAGAAATGCGAAAGTTCTCAAGTGTGCTTGGCATTTATCCTCAGCTGAAGCACACGCTGCTGATGCAGGCAAAACGACCTTGCACTGCAGCTGCCTGGCGAAGCAGCTGGGGACCGCGTGAACGTGCAGTCCGGCGACACCAGCTCCCTGCCTGGTGAGCACATGCCCCGGCACTTCCCTGCTGCTTCACGTCCTGTAAATAGGCACCAACTCAACTGAGAACAAGTTTTAGAATTCTGGAATTAAAAAAAGGAATCTTAGCAACAATCAGGTCTGATGCTTAAGTTTCATTGATAAAAAAAAAAAAAAATGAAGCCCAGAAAATATGGTCATTTTGTCAGGTAAAGCTACTATTTCTGTTGAGTTTGATAGAGCCCTTCACCGCAAAGTATTTCCTTAAGTACTTCCAAAATAAAAGCACCATTGATTTAAAAAGAAAGGAAGGGAGGACAGGAGCTCAGCATTCACGACTAGAGACAGCAGAGTCCTAAGTCAGGCTGTTGCTTCATGGTGCCGAGCCTGCCTCTGAGAGCCAATACTAACTTTTGTGACTTAGACTGGAGTTCCAGCCCCTTCCTGGAAAACTACCACAAGCAGAAACAGCACTGACACCTCCAAGATGCTTGCTGCAAGTTCAAGAATTTAAAGTCTGTTACCAAAAGAGATTAAAAAAAAAAAAAAAAAACTAAGGGTTTCTGGAACCTCAGTTTGTCACAGGGGCCTTTTCAAGTCAGACTTCTCTCCTTTACCTACTTCTCCCACTTTCTCCTTAAGATCCTCCCCTCCTGCCCACCAAAATCTTAAGCTTCCCATGGAGTGAGGCAGGCATGCAAAGCAGGATGGCTGAGCACCAACCCCACGTCCTCCCACCAAACCCTACTGACTTTTCTGCCTTTTCCCGTGCCTTCAAGCTTTTGGTAATAAAGAGTCATCTATCCCCAAGGCTGCCCCTTCCTCACTCCCACTCACTTCCTAAGTCTTGCATTCTGGCTTCTGCCCTTCCCAGGCTAGAAGATGGCCCCGATTCCTCAAAGGACCTCAACCTCCGAATCCTGTTTTCTACATCATTGAGATACTTGACGAATGTATTGCTTGCTGTCTTCATGCCTAGCCCCAGGTCTGAAGTTAAGGCAATTCCTCTCTTGACAATGGCTTTATATACCTCAGGGCTTCTTCTGTCTTTGCCTTTCCCAGTGACACAGTTATACTACTTTCAGAGCCAATTGTCTTAAAATATAAATCCACTGCCAACTCCTGCTCGAAAACTTTCAATGTCCTATCACTGTAGCCTGGCTTATTCTATAGGATACATTCTATAGGACCAAGTCCAGTTTCCCCAGCCTTTCCAGGATCACACTTTTCCACTTGCTCCCTCCCACCTCTGGCCATACCAAACTTCCGCTAGAATCCATTTTGTCTGGTTCTTTCATGCCTTACTGTCTTCCTTGTTGCTTTTTCCGCTACCTGAAATATGCTCTTCCCCTTTTCTCCACCCGTTCTATTTTTGCTTGTCCTTTAAACTCCAGTTGGAGTGGCAATTACTCCCTGAAGCCTGAAGCCTTCCTCACTTCCTGGCTTTTGCGGTGGCCATTCCCTGCCTCACCATCCTCTCTGCTCCTGAGCACCAGAGCACTTCTCTATTACAGCACTTAGCATACTGCGCTGTAATTATTATTTTTAACAGAAGACTGTCCCATCTATCAAACAGCATGGCTCTTCCCCAAGGAATTAACAGTTCTCTACTTCAGTTTCAAAGTTCTTTCATGTGCTTGGAAACCACACTTGCCATAGATAGCATCTCTTTCTAATGTTCTCCCTAAGAGAAGGTTGTTAAAATACGGTGGACTCTTGCCTGAAACATAAATCTTTTGAGCCACCTACATTAACGAGAAGAATAGTTTTGGGAGAATACAAATGTGGTTTTCTCCTGTTTCCTGGGAAACAGGTTACCTTCCTTTTCTTACCACACATAACACCCATCGTCACCACCACTACCAGGTGTACTACAAACCCCTTTCTTTAAAAGAAGAGTCATTTTACCTATGAAAAACATCCTCTGTATTAAAAATGATTATCATCAAGATGGTACACTTGCCCTTCAGGCCCAGAGACAGGCAGACGGTTCCTATCCTCCAAAAGAGTACAGCAACGAAAAGGTGGACCCATTAGCCTAGGGAACCTTATTTTCTTGAACAGAATCTTTTTCTCTTGATAAAGACTCAACCCCCACCAGCTGCCTTCCTCCAGGAAGGCTGGCTTTCCCTGACACAAATGCCTGCAAACTTGGTTTTCTCCATTTAACAAGCAAATCTGTTTGCAAACAGGAAGCTGCCAAAGTGGGAGGGTGTGAAACATGCAAACCGGAGGACGGCTCTGAAAATGCAACCAGGGAGTAGGAGCTTGATTTAGCCACACGCTTGCTCAGCTTCAGAGTTATGACCAAACTTGTGTGTCCCCAGCAGTGCAGGAAAGGGCCCCTGTCCTATCCTCCTGAGCCCTGATGACAAAGTCTAGGCCCTAAGGGGAAACCATGGGGTTTTCCTCTCCTTTCCCCGGACGCCAGAGTGACCTCTGCCAACAAACATAGACGGTTGGTTAGGGTTGCTGCAATGTGATCCTGCTGGTGACAACCAAGTTATTTAATGGAAACTCACACACCACCTGCTGTCTCTCCCAGGGCCTTCAAGAGAGCTGGTTTTCCGCTGTCAGCCTGCTCCCCTGAGAGGAGTGGCATCAAAGCCCAGATCCAGCTCAGGAACATACCTCTGGCACTTAGGAGAGGTCACCAGCAAGTCAGTGCCCAGAACAACCCGTGGCCTTCCTGATCTCAGGCCAAAGGGGTTACTGCATGGAAAAGCTGCATTCCTTCACCAGAAACTACCGACTCTTAGAGACCCTAGCTATGTCTAACAGGGAAATGGGTCTATTTCATTTTGAAGGTCATTTTATAACCTATAGGCCTAAGTCATTATTCTCAGTAACTTAGAAACTATGTACTAAGGATGGTTGAGAATGGCAACAACAGGTGCCATCGATGCTAGAAACATAAATTTGATACTACATTCACAGTAATAGGAGATTTCTGGACAGACACCTGTGACAAATTCTTTCTTGGGCGTTAATGTGGACCTAAAATATCTTCATGGGGCTAATTACTACAGAAAACATCCAAAAGATAGAGGAAGACAGACCAGACATTTGCAAAGTGTCTGACAATTTTCCTGTTTCTCTATATTTACTGCAGCGGGGACGCCACCCGCACGGGAGAAGCTGTCACTGGGTGACCAGAAGGAAAAGACCTGCTCAGAAACAATTTTCTCGCAAAGACACAGCCTCTCAGGAAGCATGGCCTTTTGTGCGTAGGCAGTAGGGAAAATTAACTCTTGAGGTAAAGGGGATGCTGGTGGCAAGTTTTATGATTCAGATTTTGACATCTGTGCCAAATGAGTAAATGACTGAAAAATAATCATTGTGAAGGCTGAGCATGCCCAGGGAGCAGGTGGTGCTGCTTAATCACCCTGCTTGCACCCTTTCCAACCCAAACTTGTATCTCACTCCTCCTGTCCATATGTGGCCATATGAACCCCACTCGGTGTGTGCATTTGAACAGGATGCATGGATTCATTTGCTTCAGTCCTTGCAATTCAGGCCTGGCAATGCCAGCCTTCCTATCTCTTAAAGGCAGAAAGTACACTTCTCTGTGTCACTTAACACCCGAAGATGCCAAGTTGATAGCTGCATGCTATGCAGAGACAAGAACAATGTATTATTTAAATTTAGTTGAAACATCTCATAACTTTTCTCAGGGGCATAAGACAAGTTCAGCACCAGGGAAGCAGACTCTCCAACAGCCAGAGCTATGAAAACCCAGACACAGGGGGCTGAGAAGGGGGTGCCAGCAGGAGATCAGCTTCTGAGCCAGGCTGGTGGCCATGGTGTCCATCCGGGCTCTCCACCCGCTGCTATGCTGTGTGTGGAGGAGGGGACACCACTCCCATCACTCTGAAGCTGAAATAATTTATACAGCCCAGGAGAAACTTCTAAGAGATCTTTACATCTCAATTCCAACTCTCTGACAATTAGATAAACGCAAGCCAACCAGGAACGTATAGATTGTTCACTGCTTTCTGAATAGTTAGCTTCTTCAACTGCCAACCCTTTCTTTCTTGAATCCATTGCAGATGGCTGGTCCTGTGTTTGAATAACGAGGATGAACTTTAGTGACAAAAAAGTTTGTCTAAACTTGTAACAAATCATTTTCAACATATTGACATGGAGTGAATAATTAATTTCCAAGGTGGAGGTTGCGAGCCTGTTCATTTCAATTCACTTCAGATGACTCTAAATTACAGAGCCTGGGCCCTGTCAAGTGTTCTGAAGAAGCAAAGCATCATGTTCAGTTATTTAAAAATACATGAGGAGCAATAATGCCACCAAGTCTGATGAGCTAGCAGATCAGGCCAAATATCTGCTTAATCAGTGCTGTGACATGTATTTCCCAGGCGGCCGCACTGCGTTGAGCCTCCTGCTGAAAACAGTTCCTCTGACTATCGTTGATCACTGCACACAAAGCCCCAGATTGTGTTTATGCAGGGGGATGTACAAGTTTTTCATGTTCAAAATCAAACAATGAAAGGAAGGTAACAGTTTTTTTAAACTTGACCTCCACATTTTGGGGGTTTATATCTGCTTGGGACACAGTTTGAATCTCAAGTTCACTGGACCCTGGTTCTTTCAGAGGTCTCTCAGCTAACAATCCTTCTCCAATCCAGGCCTTCTGAGTCTACAAAATAAAGCTAAATTAAGACCCACCTCTTGAAGGGAATCAAAACAAAAACAAACAAAACAAAACAAAAAACAAACAAACCTTTTTTTAAGGTATAGCTAGAATCCCGAGAGTAAGAAATCCCTAAAATACAGTCTCTTATAGACCTCTGGTCACCAAGGAACAAAAGGATTAGAATTTGGCTCCAATCTGAAATAACAGCAAAAAGGGAAGAAGATACTGGATATGAAATGAAATGAAAGCTTTCAAGACACTGGACATCAGGCACTGAAGGCTGGAGAGCCTACAATGGCTCCTACTGTCTGCCTGTGCAGGGTTCCAGGCTGGGGTGTGGGGAGGGGATGCCCAAGGGGAGCCTGGGTGAAGAAGATGCAGCTAGGAAGCTGGAGACACCAAGGCAGCTGTGTTCGCTGGACAGAGGGCCAGAGAGGCAAGAGCTGAACAAGGAGCAGGCTCTAGACAGTGTCATGGGACAAGAAAGCCTGTCCTATATTGCTAAGCAGAATGCAATCACCTGAGCCATGGACCAAGAGAGCTGGATAACTGGAAATTCTCTGCCTATCAGTGCTCACAGACAGAAAGGCCACTGGTTAGCAATCAAGTAAACCCCTGCTGCATTAAGAAAAAGTGATGTATGTTCAGGATGTTTTGTTACCCCCATCTGGCGACACATGCACACAGTGCGGATTTCTGTCAAATTTGTGAGGAACATGTTTCTAGACATAGATAACTCTGAGTCAGGAGATGACTATTAATCTTAAGGATCCATTTTCTGTTCTTCAGGCCAGAAATGTTACAACTCTCTGTTCTGCCCAGTAGGGTTACCATGTAAAATATAAAATGGTACATTGCATTTGGGGCATAATTATTCTTAAGTTATTATTAAGCTAAAACTCCAGTTTAACTGAGTGTCCTTTTCCCCCCTAAATGTGGAAAATCCACTCCAAGCAATGCTGTACAGAATAACGCTGAGGGAGGCGGGATGAAGAGAATGCTCACACTGCAGGAAGTGCTCAGCTGGTACCTGGCCAGTAACTAGACACAAAACATGTGGTTGACCTAGAACCCAGTGGCCTTTGTCCAGATTTTACTCTCCTATTCTCCATGCACATCTCTTCCACTACTATGGATCAAGGTTTCTACTTAGCTAGTATGAAGCTCCATCTAATGACCCAAAATTAAAGCTACCCAACTCAGGTTTTGTTGTCAGGGTGAAATAGCATGTCACCTTCCAGTGTGTTCCTATGTCTCTCAGAATATAAGCCAACATCCTCACAGTGGCCTCCAGTCTGGCTCCCACTATTCTGTTGGCTATTCCTGTCATGCCAAGCTTGGGCCAGCTCAGGACCATGCATTGCTTGTTTTTTTCCTGCCTGAAACTTTCCCCACAGGTATCTTTAAGTCTCGCTCTCTCTCTTCTATCAGGTCTTTGTCCACTAAGGTTCTTCCCTTCCCCCTCTACACAGCCTACTGCTAGTACCCTGTTTTACTTCTCTTGTGACATAGATATTCACTTGTTCATTTACTGGCATTCTTTCTTCTGTCCTAAAATAAATAGTTCATCAGGGCAGAAACTTTGCTTCACTCATTGATGTATCCTCAGAGCCTAGCCTTGAACCTGGCACATGTTTGGAATTCAAGAATCATCTGTTGAAGGGATCCATGGACAGGCCTGAGGGGTTCTCCACTCTTAGCTCTCAGCTGTGCCCAAAGTGATTCTTTACCACACAGGGGTGGGGACTGTAGCCTGAAGCAGATGAGGTATATTATTATTTGAGGATTTGCAAGGAAGGGCTGCCTGATCTCCAAATATAAACCTCTGATCCATTGTTTCATAGTAATTCTTAATTTCTTGGTTCTTAAAAGCTTATCTTTGAAAAAATCTCCAGTGGAAATGCTCTTGGGTGGCAATAAAATCTCATTTGGTCAACACTTGAACTGTCAGACTAATGTGAACAGATTATAGATAGAAGTTTTAAGGAAGTGGGAGAGGAAAAACAGTTGAAGCATTCCTGAGAGCAGACCTGGAACACCTAAAGGCCTAGCCAAAGGGAGCTAGCCCATCTGTTATCGGTTAATGCACTTCTTGAGAGGCCTTCCTCCCTAATCACCTGTCTAATCAGAGAAAGTGGTAACGAGAAGAAAGCATTTCTTTGGCATTCAACGGGACTCCTATTTCCATATATCCATGCCAAAGTATAGAAAGTGCTCTAAAGAACCAATTTGATACTCTTTTCACCCCAACCCCCTTCCCAGACACAGGGGTAAGCTTGTAACTCAAGTTGAACTGCCAGAAAACACATCCCTTTAGGTCCACAGCTTAGTTCAAGGGTAGTTACATGACCTAAACAAGGCTATTAAGGGTCCTTTTCAGAATTAATGTGGATGATGGAGAAGAGAATAACACATTATTTGCTCTAGGGAACTTCTCAATACCATCTTCTCAGTGAGACAACCTCCCAAGGTTGCCATCTGCCCAGTGTCACACAGTTAGTTATTTACTGACCCAGGATATATTCCGTGGAGTGGTGAGGATGTTCTGGGCCTGAAGCCACTGTGGGTCTCTTTGCTCCCATGGAGAGAACCTGCCTAAAATGGAGCAGAGGACAGCAGAGCCAATCAAGGGAAGAAAAGAAGAGTCCTATTAACATCACCTAATCTTCCCATCAACTGGGTGTGAAGCCAACACTACTGCTGTGACCATCCAGTTGCAATACATTTGCAGGTAAGCTTCCCTCTTTGCAAGCTCATTTGAGTTGGGTTTCTGACAGCTGTAACTGAAGGAACATCAATAATATACATCATTATTACCTACAGGCCTTACCTGCTTGTGTCACAGAGGTTATGTCTGTCAAATGAGCTGACCACTGTGCTTTCTATTGGAGAAACTATTTATCAAACACATAATATGCACAGGCTTATGCTTATGTACATAAGCACACCAGAGAAAGTTCATGGTTCTTCAACCCTACTTCTTTCTACTATGAAAGCCAAGATAAACTTCCCATGGTCCTACAACTTTATCTTTGACCTGGAATCTTAGTCAAATAACGCAGTGGAAAACCTGGGAAACATCCCTAGAGAGTGAGCACAGACAGTTTCAAAGGTCATATCTTACCTGGGGAAACTCCAAGCCACATACTTAATGCAGTGTGTGAGTCAGATGAGTGGTTCAGAGCCTAGCCTATCTTGAACGCCAGGACTGTAGCCTTAAAGAATGAAAATCAGCCATGGCTGCGTGCTCAGATCACTAAGGCACCTTCCACACTAAAATTACCCACCCAAGAAGACCAGCATTTCCTTCTGTGTGTATGACCCTCAAAAATCATCACCACTGATTCAGACAATGCATTATATATTTACAATATTTCCATTAACATTATCTCACTGGGGGAACCTAGAGGTGTTATCATTCCTATCTCTCAAGTGAGACAACCAAGGCTTGCCATTTGTCCAAGGTCACACAGCTAGTTAGAGAACCAGGACTTAAACTCAGGTCATCTGACCTGAGGACTCATGCTCTTTTCATTCTGCTTCTAAGTTTTCCCAGGACACTTAGTATCTGATACCAACCAACAAACAAAAACCCAAGCAAACCAACAAAAAAAGATTTTAAACCAAGATTATGTGTATTGATAAAAGGTATACCTTTTTTCTGAAAAAAAAAAATCAGTCTACAGTTTTCAAAAATTGAATAGTCTTATTATGAACTTTTTAAACTATGTATTTGCTTTAATAGTGTTAATATGCTTCAGTTTCTTTTTGATAATTTGCTTGACCTATACATTTTTAACAGTGACTCAAGCCTAGTGTTCTCCGATTTTGACAGTTACAAGTAATGATCACTAGTAAATTGTCCTCCTTCATTTAAAATCAGAAGAAGCCACATTGATTGTGCTCAATAAACTAGCTATTTCCATGATAGTTGTGCTGTGAACAACCAACCACCTGCTTAAAGAGAATAGTCCAACCAACCTGATTTTTAAAAGTTAGTTTTAGGTCAAAGCCCTCCCCCAATCTGTGTGACCTTGGCCAAATTACTTAGCAGGTTTGAGGCTCATTGTTTTAATTGGTTGAGTAGGATGAACTATTTACCATGTAAATAGTACATGGTACTAATGGTACTAATGAATAAATTCATTAGTAAATAGTACATGGTACTAATGAATAAATTCATTAGGGTCTACCATGTAGAATTGTTGTGAAGATTAAATGAACACAAGAACACGTGTTTGATAAAAGAGAGTTCTTTTCTTTTTAAGATCATGAATATATTTAATCATTTATAGTCAACAACATAAGCTGAAAAACAACAATACAAGCAGTATTTTGGTTTTACATCCTGTCCTCATTTCTACTGATGAAAGGTGCCACCCCAGATGCCAGCAAACCATCATTTTTACCTCCCCATCACCCCTGAAAGAGAGAGGCAAGCACTTTTGAAAGGTCAGAAACATGTGCCCTGCTATTACGCATGAGAAATAGACATACAAAACAATTGTTTATTTCAGAGTTGACAAGATATTCCACGTGATTTTTGGCAATTGCATTTAATTTTTACAACTTCTCTAAAATTATGACTGGCTAAGAGTCTCTCTTCTACCCATAATTTGGAAACCATCCAAGTTTTACTTTAAGGACAAACTCCACCAGATCCAACTAAGAGAAAAAATCTTTTGAAGAAATTGAAGAAAACAATGGACTGCATTATGCACAGATAGATTACATTCATTAACTATTTAAATTCAGAGTATGTGTCATGGGCACAGAACTACCTGAATATAATTATTGGCTATGAAGCTGATGGGAGGCAAAATTATAATTAACTTCACTAAAAAAATAAAAATTATTCATTTTGTTTTCTAAAATTATATTAATTTAATTTAGATCAATGCATATATATATTTACTGAGAGTTTTGTTACAGAACTGGTATTATATAGTGAAATTTACAATTTGACCTAGAAGGATCTTCAGAGATTTCATCAAACCTATTGATACTGAGAGACTCATATCTTCATTTCTTATATATGAGTATATACAGTTATATACTAAGGATGTTTGTACTTAATACTTATCAGGTATATATATACAACACTGGATGAAGTATACTATTAATACTTTTAAAGTATTTCAATTGGTGTGTTTGATTACTAAAAACATCTGACATCTACCAACAGAAAAATAAATTCAGCATTTCTCAGTATAGTTTTCAGAGTTAGCTTCATGGCTTTAAGAATATATCTTATTTAGAGTTTAGATTTGTTTATCTTCACAAACTCAAATTGGCTCAAAGGTTTAAGAAAAGCATTATTACAAACTTGTTTAAAGTAAATACCAATATAAGCAGTTAAAGGCATGCTAAAGAGATCTCTCTCTTTGGTTAGTGGGTTTCAAACCTCCTTACAGAGTCATGTTCCAAATCAGCTGTGCCAGCCACTCATTCATTTCTATACTTCCTCATCATAAAGACATAAACTAAAATAAATAGCAAAACAAAATGCCATTAAATACTTCAGTCTTGAGTCATTTGATGGTGGGCCTGGCCACTCAGGGCAGGGTCATCATGACTGAGGTTGGCACTGCCCACCCATATCCATTTGTGGCAAACTCACAGCTGCCCACATCTCCAGAGCTGACACCACAGTCAACTTAATTAGCGTCAACCTAACCGGACATATGATTTCATAACAAGTAGCACCAAGTCCTACTGGGAGCTGACAAAACACAAACCTAATACCCTAACCCAGCAGCATCTTCTGGGTCCTGAAGGAGAATCCTCCGAGCCCCTACCTGAGGCAGGTCTAGCTGGCATGCCTCAGTTCCTTGCAGGGTTTACATTGAACGGATTACCTTCAAAGCTGGTGACCTCAGCCTAGCTGAGCAATTTAATAGTCAGCCTACTATTAACAAACAAAAACAGCTTATCTGTATTTCCACTGTGAATCAGGCTGTAACACAGAGGTTAAGCTGACAAATAAATGCTTTTTGTCCAGGTGATTATGACAGAAATCACCAGGTCAACGCTTTTCACATGCAGCTGATGTATGAAAGCCTTCTTTGTACCTTTAACATTTGGGGAGTAAAAAATTCAAATTAGGAAATCTAAATTCCATTATCTTTTGCTAATCAGACCACTGCAGTGGTCTTCAAAATGGGAACTGTTATAGTCTCCCTGTTCTGTTAGAAAGACACTTGGGAACAAATCAACCACACATCAAGTATAAATTCATTAGTGTCTTTCTTATTTCTTCCTATCTGATATTCTCACATTGTACAGAAATATCTATGACTAAGAAAGTGTTCTTGAAATACAACATTTAAATTGATTTCCATTTCTGTTCCCTGGAACGAACCTCTCTCTAAATACCTTTAACCATTTCTGCAGAAGACACTTGTAGATCTTTCTCTTCTCCACCCATGATTTTATAATAATCATGGGAAAGAATCTCATCTTTCTTCCTCTGGTAGAGTGTATTGGCCTTATTATGGGGTCCTTGAGCCTTGTGCATTATCTTTTTAAATAGTTGTTGAAATTAATATGAAGTCACTTAGAAAATTTGAAAACTGCAAAGGATACAAATAAAAAATTAAATCCCCATTGTCTCCCACCCAGAGATAATCACTGTTAACATTTTGGTGGATATTATCCAAATTATTTAGATACAGATTTGAGAGAAAGGGAGAGAGAGATCATAGTGATTCCAAGATGCTGATCAAATAGAAGATTTACCACACATATTAAGAACCTTATCAGGTGGGGTACATATTATAAGATGTATCCTTATTTCAAAAATGTTCAATTATGAAAAAACTTTTAATCTTAAGGAAAAACATGTCTTAGTCTTAAAAAAATATGACAATCTTTTTTCTCACATGGTATCTAAACCTTCTGTTTTGTAACTCATTTCCTCAAGTAAAATATTGTGAACATCTTACCATTTGTTAAAAATTATTCTACAGGTCAGGAATTCTAGAATTTCTACATAATCATTTTAATAGCTATACATAGAGTACTCAGCTGAGGAGAGGGACAGAACTGAATACAATCACTGGAAGACTTGCTGCAGGAGTTTCCTGAGTGGCTTACATTCATGCAATAGAGTGTACTTGTGGAATCAGATGTCTGAGACAACACAGTTACACCTATCCTAAGGCTATTCCTGCAAGGTTCAAAGTAATAATTTTAAAATAGTTTTGAGAAGGTAAAAGGGCTCCATTGACGGATGGATAAATGAATGAAGAAATTATTATATATATTTTAATTTTTCTATTACAGTTGACATTTACTTTATCAGTTTCAGGTGTATAGCATAGTGGTTAGATAATTCTATAATTTACATAGTGATTCCCCTAATAATTCAAGTAACCACCTGGTACCATATATACATCATGTATATTGGGTTGACCAAAACATTCATTTAGTTTTTCCATAAAATAAAAGGCACATTTTTCATTTTCACAAACTCCTTTATTGATCTGCATATTTTGAGTATGTGGCTATCTTCCGCTATTGGCTTCTAGTGGGTAAAGGTCAGGGGTGCTGCTAAACATCTTCCAATGCATAAGACAGCCCACAGCAAAGAATTATTTGGTCAAAGTATCAGTAGTACCAAGGAACTTCACAAACTACTTTTGACATGTTCAATCAATCATAGCACCTTCTCCATACGCTGCACAAATCTTTTTTTTTTTTTTTTTCCATTTTGGTTGTGTTTTTACCTTTCTTGAAATAATAGAGCATAATACACTGAAAATGTTGCACTTCTTCTTCCATCTTCAATATGAAAATGACTGCACCAAAATTCACCAATTTAGATAAAATTTTATATGCATGCTGATATGGCCACTGTCACAATACAATCTAACAAAATTGTTTTGAATGAAGTTGAAGACAACTAAGTACTGCTAGAACCATCTTACAGAAAAAGTTAAGTGAACTTTTTGGCCAACCCACACACATATACGTATATATGTATACACAAACATATACACACACAATGGAATATTATTCAAGTATAAAAAAAAAAGTTGCCTTTTTGACAGTATGAATGAACTTTGAGGGAAATATGCTAAGTGAGGGAAGTCAGAGAAAGACAAATACTATATGGTGTCTCTTATAGATGGACTCTTAAAAAAAAAAAAAATATATATATATATATATATATAAACAGTCTCTTCAACAGGTGGTGTTGGGAGAACTGGACAACATACACAAAGATAAAACTAGATCACCAACTTACACCATACACCAGAATAAACTCAAGATGGATAAAGGACTTAAACATAAGCAATGCCACCATAAAGGTCTTGAAGGAAAATATAGGCAGTAAAACTTCAGATATCCTATGCAGAAATGTTTACTGATACTTCACCAAGGTCAAAGGAAATCAAAGAACAAATAAACAAATGGGACTATATCAGACTGAAAAGTTTCTGTTCAGCTTAAGAAAACACCAGCAAAATTCAAAGGGAACCAACTGTATGGGAAAACATAATTGCCAATGATATCTCAGACAAGGGTTTGATCTCCAATATATATAAAGAACTAATGCAACTCAACACCAGTGAGACAGACAGCCCAATTAAAAAATGGGCAAAGGACCTGAACAGACAACTCACTGAGGGAGACATGCAAAGGGCCCAAAGGCATATGAAAGAATGCTCAACCTCACTAGCCATCAGAGAGATGCAAATTAAAACCACAGTAAGATACCACCTCACACCTGTCAGAATAGCAATTATCAACAAATCAACAAGTGTTGGGGAGGATGTGGGGAAAAGGGAACCCTGGGGCACTGTTGGTGGGAATGCAGGCTGGTGCAACCACTATGGAAAACAGTATGGAGTTTCCTTAAAAAACTAAAAATGGAACTGCCTTTTGATCCAGCAATTCCACTACTAGGACTATACCTGAAGAACCCTGAAACACCAATTCATAAGAACCTATGTACCCCTATGTTCATAGTAGTGCTATTTACAATAGCCAAGTGCTGGAAACAGCCTAAGCGCCCATCAGTTGATGATTGGGTCAAAAAGCTTTGTTACATTTACACAATGAAATACTACACAGCAAAAAGAAAGAAGAAACTCCTACCCTTTGCAACAACATGGATAGAACTAGAAAGTATTATGCTTAGTGAAATAAGCCAGTCAGTGAAGGACAAATACCATATGATCTTACCCATTTCAGAACAATAATGAAACAAACAAATAAACAAAACAGAACCAGATACATGAATACACTGAACAGATCTCCAGTGGGCAGAGGGGCAGGGAAAGGAGGAGGCAAAGAAGGGGAGCAGTTTAGTTCAAGAAACTAGTATGGAAGAACCATGGACATGGACAACAAGTGGGATTGACTTTGGGAGTAGTGAGCGGGTGGGGAAGGGGACATGGGGAAAGAAAAAGGGGATGGATATAATAAAACAACAATACAATTAAATTTTTAAAAATACAGAGTACAAATCAGTGGTTGCCAGAAGTAGAGGATGGAAGAAATCGATGAATTGGGGTTTCTTGTTTATGTGTTTTTTAGTTTAAATCAATAATCTTTTAAATGCTCTGTATATGTAAGTTAGTACTGTCATCACCTGAAGGGAGACATCCTGCAGTTTCTGAACTCTATTACCCTTTAAGGTGGTTGTCTGAAAAAAGCAGTACTATTGCTAAGACCTCATGATAACTGAGCAGAAGACATTGCTAAGTAAATTTTCCAGGGACACACCTGTCCTGTGGCACAGGGAGAAACCCTAGTTCATACTTAGCCCAGGGTTGCAAATGCCTGTGTCCTGGTAAACAGAAAATCTTTCTCACAGAACCAACAGTGGTTTCAGGGTGACCAGATCACAGTGGTCGTGGAGGCTCACTGCTGGCCTTGCAAATGGTTTATTTAAAAATGTACCTGCCCAGCGTGCCTTGCCTTTAGGTGGGTATGCTTGACCCAAACAGTAATTCAGAGAACAGAGGTTTAAAAAAAAAGTACTAAAAATTTACTGAAGAAGGTTCACAGAGTATTTTTCCCATTCAGGTCTTAACTTTATTATGTTAATTGTGAGTTGAGGGGAAGGGAAAGAATGATGGTAACTTGAGCAATACCACTCCCCAGTGGCAGCCAACTTTTGTTTTAAGGCTAAAAATTCAAGCACCCTTACTCCACTACCTTACAAAATCGCCCCTCTCCCTTATCTGATTCTGCTCAGCCCCCATGGAGGAAGATGGTGTCTGTAAAGGAAGTTCCAATTAGAGCTAGAACTCAGGATCTGCAGCTCTCAAGAGACCTTAGAGCAGTAAATCACTCAGGGCTTCATCTGCTTTTTCCAAGCATGTGAATCTAAGAGCGTCAGGTCTCAAGGTCTTCACCATTGCAAGTGGGCTTTAAAGGAAAAGAAATGTCAAAGGGCAGCAGCCTACAGGGTGAGTGGGAAGAAAGTGGTAGGTATGTAGCATTGATCATTCCATTTATTATCCAAATAAGGACATTTTCAAGGGTGAGAAGGTGTTGTTACCAATAATTACAAAAAATAACTAGGATGGTCCCAGTTTACATCTGATGACCTTAGTGTTAGGACATGCATGAATGCGTTTGGTCTCGCAAATATAATTCTTGCATGGAAGAATTCAGATGCAATTCCACTTCAAGTTCAAACATCAAAAACTTACTCATGGGGTTACAAGTCAGGTTAGAGTTTTCTTTGGATGGCAGAGGGGAGGAGAGAGGAACACAGGAGGTGTTTTGGTGGTTCTTGATAATATTCCATTTCTTGACCTGGGTGGTGTATGAACTTTGTGGTAACTCATTGTACTGTTACAACATGTGCACTTTTCTGTTTGTCCTTCAATTTTAGAAGTTCATTAAAAAGGGAGAGTTAGGATCTCATTGTGTGTGTGTGTGTGTGTGTGTGTGTGTGTGTGTGTGTAAGTATAGCGCTAACTGCAATATAGGCATGTCTTTCAGTCTTACTTTCCTATCAGCTGTCGTGTCACTTTCCTCCCTACCTGTGGGCTTGGGAAGCGACAAAGCAGCTGTGGGTCACAAACAATTCAGGGCATCTTTCTGAGTATATGGAACTGAAGGCTCAGTTCTGGATCCACTCATTTGTTAAATTATAACAATGCAGTCCTTAATAGTACTGTAAATGTTGCCCTTAAATGAACTAACAAGCAAATAATGAATTCTGTCATATAAGTCTCACCACAAAGTAGCTCTAGTTCTCAGATGAAGAAATAAAGACTTAGACAAAGGTCATTTGTCAAGGGTGACACCAGGATTTGGCCTCAGGTATCATGGGTTGTAAGGCCTGTGCTCTCTCCCATGATGTCTCATGATTCTGGATTTACATTTGGTGCCACAGTTTAGGGAAACTAACCCTTCAGCCTAGAGAACCAAGAACATCAGCATGATCTAGAAGGTCCATTTTTAGCATTCATTGGGCAGGTGACATTCCCTATTGGCACCTGGGTGCCCTGGCCACCAGAGACCTGACATCCTCCTATGTAAGCAAGCCCCTCCAGCTGGATCTCACTCTCCTCAAAGCCAGTTGACAAGGTCACATCTGCCCCTGTGGGTCCACACTCGGCATCACCCACTTGGTTCACAGTCCCTGTGGCCTCACAGTGCTCCTACTGCTGGCCCCTCCCTCTCACAGGAGGCAACCAATGCCCTGCCTGCCAGCCTGCCTGCAAGAATTGCATGGGATCAAATCCACATGCACAGAGACATATCTTGTTTTGCATACAGTGAAACTGTTGTGGACACGTTTACCATTTGAAAACCTATGAGGATAGCACATTTTAGTACTACCCCAATTTTCAGTGACCTAATTATTGTTAATCCTTTGGACTCTGATCTCCATTTTTCTGATTGTGAAGCTGTCAAATATTCACAGAGTTTAGACCTAATTTTCTGGAGAAGGAAGATTTACCAAAGTCACCAGTTCCTCCCACCACTGCTGCGCTCAGGTACAGGTGCTGTGGCTGTATGGCCACCTTGACAGTTTCTAATAATAAAACACATCAACTTGTTTGACCACTGATGTTACATGAGCTGAAAAATATCTTTTCAACAAAGGTAGTTCCCTCAACAGTTTCTGTAAACATTGTGTGTTTGTCATACATTTTATTTATAACTTCTTGAAATTCATAAAGAATCATTCTTTAAGGAGCTCTGAATTGAATATTTTGATGGACTACTATAGAGTTAACAGATTTTATTATTACATTGATATTATATTTGAAATACCAGGATATTATAATATCAAAATATTACCATAAAAATCACATATATTATGTTCCCTCTTTAAGATATATAGAATCTTCCATTTTGCTGCAGATATTGTTCCTTACTTATTATAACAATATTAAAATTTAAATAGGTATGGCTTAGTTTCTTGACCAAGGAAAGGAATAGTTTGGTTTTTGTGATCTTGCCATGTCTTAAAAATTCCTTTTCTGGGTTTCAACGTCTATAAAAGGTATTGAAAAAGAAAGGTGACTTGTAGTGTTCTTTCTTACGGAATGAGAGCTCTAGGGATGAAAGGCAAAATCTCCCTAGGACTCTAGACCCAGGTGATCTGTTATCTCATAATACCTGATGTTGGGGCCCTGTCCCAAAAAAGCCTGTGCAGGTCTCCTATAGTGAGGTGTGCCTTTCTGGGCCAAAATAAGTCCAGCTATCAGAATTATTCAAGTGGGCCAACAACTGAATATGAGATCACTTCGGAGAACATGTACATCCCTTCAAGCCCTAGAGAAAAGTTATAAACTCAAAATGACAATGTAGGTGGATGGACTCCCCTGCCCCCACTCACTCAGAACAGACATCCGCAGGCGACAGGCACGGCAGGACAGATGAGAACTCAATTTCGTGTCGAGCGGTCCTCCAGATAAATCACTTAGCTAACCTGACAAGATTTAACAAGCAGGATCCTCCGAGTGAACCATGTCCACATTCATCAGTGCACAAGGTGGCCAGATACGTTTTCTAGGATGTCCGACAAGCCTGGAGCTCCAGCCACAGAGGAAGGACTTAGTGGAGCTCCTGCCTGTGTCATTGGCAGCCTGTCTGTCATGTGTCTGGCCCAGATTCCATCACCAGCTTAAACTTTATGCTCAGCCTGTTCAGCCTGCCATTCTGGTTTGCCTGTCCATCATTTGAAAGCATAGCCTGACATGCAGAAATGCCCAGCATTGAACCCCTTCTGTGCATTGCATTATACAGCAGTCATTAGGATAAAAGGAGCCTGGGTGGATTCCACTATTAAGTTTCATTTTCAAAGAACCTATCACAAACAGAACAGGGCCCCAGGAACAACCAGTAAGAAAAAATGGAGTATAAAAGCATCATATGATTCAACACCAGGAAGACAAACAATCCAACTTAAAAAATGGGCAAAAGACCTGAGTAGATGCTTCTTCAAAAGGGATTAAAAATGGCCAAAATACATGAAATTTTAAAAATTGCTCAACATCACTAATCAGAGAAATGCAAATTAAAATCAAAATAAGATACCACCTCACACGTGTCAGAATGGCCATCATCAAATAAACAAAAAAGTGCTAGTGAGAATGTGGAGAAAAGGGAACCCTAGTGCACTGCTGGTGGGATTGCAGACTGGTGCTGCTGCTATGGAAAACAGTATGAAGTTTCCTCAAAAAAATAAAAAATGGAACTATCTTTTGACCCAGTGATCCCACTTCCTAAAATATGTCCTAAGAATCTCAAAATACCAATTTTAAATAATATATTCCCCCCTATGTTCATTGCAGCATTCTTTACAATAGCCAAGATCTAGAAACAGTAGATTACCATCAGTAAATGAGTGGTTTAAAAACTGTGGTACACTTATTTATACAATGGAATACTATGCAGCTATAAAAAAGGAGGAGCTCTTGCCTTTTGTGAAGCATGGATGGACCTAGAGATTATTATGAAGCATGGATGGACCTAGAGATTATTATGCTAAGTGCAATAAGCCAGTGAGAGACAGACAGACACCATATGACCTCACTTACATGTGGAATCCAATGAATAAAATAAACTGACAAATAGAAATAGAGGCATGAAACAGATTGATAGCACATCTGAGGGGAAGGGGCAGGCAGGATTAGATGAGAAAAGGTGAGGGGATTAGCCAAAGAACATGTGAGCACAGCTCACAGATACAGGCAGCAGAATGCCAATGGCCAGAGGGAAGGAAGACCAAGGGCTGGTTGGAGATGGGCAAATGAGGGGAAAAGAAGGAACAGTTGTAATAGTGTCAACAATAAAAATAAAGTTTAAAAAATCAGGCCCTGGCTGATGGCACAGTGGAAAAGGTGCCAGCCTGAGAACCCAAAGGTCACTGGTTCAATTCCCAACAAGGGCACATAACCAGGTTGCAAGCCAGGTCTCCAGCCAAGTCCGTTGCTGGAGGCAGGTGAAAGGCAACCATACATTGATGTCTCTCTCCCTCTCTCCCTTCCCCTCTGTCTAAAAGTAATAAATAAAATCTTTGGAAAAAAAATTAGCCTTTCCTAATCAGTCCCATATTAGAAGCACCAGCTCTGTCTAGAGCCCCACATTTGTGACTAATACAAATAGTCACACAGTGATGTGTGCCCAGCTATGATGGGGGACACAAGTTTTTCACAATAGGACATTAAAGCCACCTTCATTGTATATTTGAGTAAAATTCATTGCTTTTCCTCTAAAAATGATCTTGATATCACAATCATTGGAGAACATGTTATTTTCTCATCCAATGTTTCTCAAACTCTGGGGAGCTTATAAAATCTCAATGCTAAAGCTGTTCCCATAGCATACCAATTCAACCAGAACCTCCAAGACCCAAGCATCAGTATTTTTTAAATTCCCAGACTATTGGATTCTATACCGGCCTTGCTCTCTCTCCCTTTCAAATTTCAAATTTATTTCTATTTACCTCTTGGAATTGGCTTTCAAACTCAATTTTCCTTCCTCTTCCTATTACTCTAATGGGCTGCTATGTTATTTGGAAATTAGCTTGACTTGTAAAAACCAAAATCAGCACATCTTTGGTTGGTGGAAGTCCCAGAGATTCAAAGATAAGCTCTTCTATATGGCATCATTTCAGAAATCAAATTAGTTTGTGGATTTAGCCAAGCATCTCATGCAAGGAAGGAATGGATTCTTCCACTGAAATTACAGTTCTCTTTACAGAATAACACCCCAAAGAGATCCTGATGAGAAAGTCAGCTCAGCACCGAAGTGACAATGTGTGACTTAACAAGATAAAAAAGTTTCACCAAGATGTTGAAATAAATGGGTATCTCATATCCCAATCCCTGCTCCCAGGCCTAGAAATAAAAGACCAACCTAAATAAACAACATGAACGTTGGAAAGTAAAATGTGAATCCTTTTTCTCTCTCTCTTTGACCACCAGACCCAGATTTTACCACATGCTCTGATATTCTGACTTCCCACCTCTCTTTTGGGTTCTGAAGAAAATATTTTAAACAATATTCAAGTCAAGCAAAAAGCTTGTGTATCCTGCCATACTTTGCTTCCTTGCCCACTGTCTCAGCCCATAGTAGGACTGTCACCTTGCTAACACAAAGGGCTCTTCTGCTCTGGAAGAAGAGAATGCCATGGAGTGTTAAGCATGTGGCCTTCCTCATTCCCTAATGTGGAAAATGTGGACAATAATACTTCAACTAATTTCTTAAGGTCATGGGAGAATGGAGAGGTAACATGTGCTATATGGAGTTGGCAAAAGCATCAACTTTGGAACCTGCCACTTACAAGCTGACTGACCTTGGGACTATGGCTTAATTTCTTTGTGTCTCAGGTTCCTCTTCTGTAAAAGGGATTGCAGCATCTGTCTCAGGGGTCTGCTAGAAATATTATGAGATACCACTGTGTATGTAGAACACAGTGTATGTATGTGTATGTATGTGGCACATAGTCCTTGCTCAGTAACTGTGTATTTTCTTTCCCTAGTGTAGGTCGGGAAAGCCAACAGGAAGAGCCATGTTGTGGCCCAGCAATCCTAGCCTGGGAGTTTGCCTCGTTTGGATTCAAGCTTATCACCCTACACCAGTGCCCAACAGAGGCTCTGAGAACTTCCCAAACTGGCAATGTTCCAAGCCTAAAATGGAAGCCATAATGGAGGGTTCCTAATCCTGAGTCCTATCAATCACCCCATGTTTTGAATTTTGTTTATCTTGCTCCTCAACCATAATGGGCTCAAGTGGACTCATTAAAGTTCACAGAATATAGAACTGCTTCTCTCACTACAACAATTCTTCTACTCCTCCCATTTTACATGTGGTTCCTTCTCCCCACCCTTTTCCAGAAATGGCTCAGAGAATATTGCATTTTCACAAGTGTGCCATAGGTTCTTATTGTCTTTATACCAACTCTGCTGTAGAAGTAAAACCACCCACTGAAAGGATGTTCTGGAGGTAATGTAGGCATTGACTTGATATTTATGCTGAAGTTCTGAAAACAAGTAATCACTATGGGATAACACCCCACAGTTTTCTTTCAGTCCTGGGGTGTTTCAGCTCCTTGTTTAAGTCAGGTCAGCTGTTAGATTCTACCTGTTAATATCCATTTAGCAAAATTGTTTCCTAAAAATGTTCAGGCAATTACAAAAAACCTACATTCAAAGACAAGTGCTGTGACAGCACTCCTTGTGATAGAGATGACCCCAGGTGACAGAGGGGAAGTGGTACCAGCTCCTTGTTCAGGGCCACAGGGAGAACCTGTTTTCAGGGTTTCCAAGTCTATATCCAACATGAACTTTGCAGTTGCCACACTATTTACCTGTAGTGTGCCAACTGCTCCTGCAACTCACTGCCCCAGCACATTCCTAAAATATGCAGAGCAATCTTAACTGTTTATATGCATGTAAATTTCTTTCCCTTCATTTTCAACATATGACACAATTCTAAATTCCCTTTGCTTCAATTTCATCCAATGGGGTTTCTAGACCATAGTAGATGCTGCCAGTGACCCATTCATATGCCCTCAACACCTTCCAGCAGAGGCTGAGGTCTTGTTATTACAAACATTTTCTACTTTTATACCTACAGGGTTTCATCAGCCACAGGAGCCCAATGGCCCTCAAGTCGAACAGACTCAAATATCAGGGAGTTAATCACCCAGGGAGCAGCCTTCAAAGAAGATAGAAGGGAGCTAGTGGAAAAAATACCCAATTCCTCACCCCTCAGTTAAAACAACCCTGAATGTTCTATCATGGTGTCCAAGGCACAAAGCAGAGTAGAGTTCCAGTTTTGCAGGGGTGACCTGCTACTTACCCTAGGTTGGCTTCCTTTCCTACCAGCCTCACTTTTCTCCACCCCTACCCATGCTGACTGGAATCATCTTCCAGAGAGACTACTTGTATTCCAACCTTATCTCAACATATTCTTGTGAGCCTGTCCAACCTAAGATACTGACTCCTGCAATGAGACCAAAGTCATTTACTGCTGTGACAAGATAGTCTCTTCATTCCTTAATTCAACACAGACTTTGTTTCGGAGGATTCACCATTTGCCTGACCCTGTGTTAGGTTCTAGAGGTGTAAGAGTTAACAAGATACCATCCTTTTTTCATTAAATTTATACTCTAATGGGAGACACAGGCATCTAACAAGTTAAGGATTTAATTGATAGATGCTATGAAGACAAAGTGTAGAATGCAACTGGAGTGTATAATGAGACCTATCTCCATTGGGCGAAGAGTTCTCTTCAGAAGCAGCTTTTAGCCAGAGGCTAAAGGATGGGTAGGAATGAGCAAGGTAGAGAGTGGGTGGCAATAGGATCCCACACAGAGGAACCAGCATGTGTAGAAGCACTGAGGTTTAAGGAGACAGCTTGCAGAGGGAAGACAAACAGAACTGGAGCATTGGGGAAGAGCCTATACCCTCTTCAAATTCTTGTGAATTATTGAATTGTGCACAAACACCCTAAAAAAATGGAAAGGACTATTTTCACTTTGGAGTTAAAATTAAAACTCAACACATTATTATGTTATTCATCTATAGATTGGTCAAGTCCATTTGGTCCAGCCCTCAAAAATGTGATTGCTTTTAAAACGCACCTAAAAATATGAAATCTTTCAATTAATCAAAAGTAAGATTAATTGGCTTCATGGAAAGTGAAACCTTAGTGGAGATACACCAGGTCAGAATGGTTGGACTTCTAGTCTTTTCTTAGAAAATGATGTCTGCGTTTAGGAACTATTCTAATCCTTGACCTGGTGTGTGTTTAGGAGGGGTATGGGGGAAGGGGCCAGGTGGTTTGGAGGGATGAGGGAAAAGGTGTATTTAATCTAATATCTATTGTTTCATGGGTTCTAAAGACCATCCTCCCTTCATATTTGGAGGCTTTCTAGAAGGATTCATGGGATTCAGCTTGTAGGATTCCTGGGCATGATTTGTTATTGCCACATAATAAGGACACACAGCTGTCCGTAACAGAAAAAAGACACAGGCAGAGAAAGCAACATCAGACTTCCTTATGGCCTCTCCCTCCTCTGAGGGTGTGTGCTCCTTCATCTAGGAATTAAAGGTGCAATAGCATGTGTAATGTTTCTCCCCAGAGAGCCCATTAGAGATTCAGCAGCCAAGTTTTTTCTTGTGGTATGGTCACAGGGGCACCCCCTGCCTAGCTCATACCATTACAACAGATTGCCAGGGTAAGTCAGTGTTCTGCACCATCCATTGCGCAGGCAGAGCAAGCCACCTTTACGCAGTGGAGAAAGGGTGAGGTACCAAATGCCCAAATGCCAGCCTCGGGGCAGCCTTACAAGCAGACCCTCCTAAAGAAGGCCTCGGGCCTGCTATATTAACTCTTTCCTGCATAGCTACTACCCTGTACAGGTCTTTGACCTCCTTAGTTAAGTTGATTCCTAGGTACTTTATTTTTCTTGTTGCTATGGTAAATGGGATTTGTTTTTTTGCTTCCATTTCTGTCGTTTCATTATTGGTATACAAAAATGCTTTTGATTTCTGGATATTGACTTTATACCCAGCTACTTTGCTAAATTTGCTTATTAGGTCGAGTAAGTTTTTG